>PVIY010001239.1:22738-159175 GCA_004026745.1 Myrmecophaga tridactyla
CACTCAAATGGGTGGAGACATATCATCCCCTAATCCAGTTTAACAACCATTCTTAACTAAATCACATCATTCAGCGAGATGATCTCATTACAGTTTCAAACATACAGTATTGAATACAGATTATTCTACCTTTAAGGAATGGGTTTTATATCAAAACATGGCTTTTCTTAGGGGGCACACTTCTGTTCAAACCAGCACAACTATTAACTTGAGTCTTTCCATCTCTTAGCTCTAGACTCTGAGAGAAAGCACCACATCTGTTCACTCCTGTATTATCAGCCCACAAGAGTTCCTGATACCTGATAGGTACTCAATAAATATTTTTCAACCAGACATGGACGAAGCATACATAGCCAATGTTATCCCCAAATAGCCATGTGATATATACTAAGAGATTAAATATAAGTCTTCAAATGTATATTTGTAATTTTGTATCTAGGATTCTACTTAAGCCTTTATGTCTCATCATCAAATTGAAGGACGAGATTGAATAGCCTTTGAGATTCCTTTTAACATAGCATGACCTGCAATATGGACTTTGGTAAAACTAGTCCATTTTTCCCATATGAACTTGGATCTTTAAACCAAAAGCAGGGCTAGCACTGCCATAAATTTGGAAAGCGAAATGGCTTATTTCTAAAGTGACTAGAAAGAGATTTCTGTTCCTTGGTAGAGCTAACTCAGACTTAGACACACACACCTAAGTATGTGTCCTTAGAGATGTTTAACTATAAGTAAGCTCAGAATAGACTAAGTCAAGTTCTCACAGTAATTGCCTTTGGATGTGTCATCGTTCATGGACCACAGGTGTCCCAAAATACTTTACTCTGCCTGTGTCCTAAACATGCTGCTGTTCTCTCCTCTTCTAGTGGATATTTTCTGTTCAGGCCATTCAGCATTCATTTCCCAGACCTCTTGGAGAGAGAAGTTTATTTTCATTATGACATCTACCTGCACCATGCACTTTGGGAAAAACTGATCCTATTCTCAGCTCCATGGGTAGACTTTGAAGGTGTAAAATAGAGACCCATTGAGTATCCTCAAGTGGCTTGGATCCCTCCTGGTTATGTCATCTTGCAGTGCCAGTGAGAGGATGGAGGTGGCTTCCTGGTGAATTGTTGTAACTGCATCCCTGACAGCATAGGGAATCCTTGACCTGAGAAAAGTAAGATAGGAGAATAACTCTAGAATCCTCCCCAATGTCCAGACCTGAATTATCTTCAAGGGCTGAAGCAAGGTATCTTCAGGGGCTAGAGGTGAATCAGGCCTGTAGAGATTTTCCATGGGCTCCACAGATGACCCTAAAGAGATCAGAGCAAGGGGTCTATAACTTGTGTGTTAGTTAGAAAGTTGCCAGAATGCAATGTATTAGAACTGGAACAGCTTTTAAAAAGGGGAATTTAATAGGTTACAAGTTTACAATTCTAAGCCTATAAAAATGTCCAAACTAAGGCATCCAAGTAAAGATACCTTAATTCAAGGAAAGCTGAAGAGTCAGGAGTATCTCTGTCAGCTGGGTGGTCATGTGGCTGGCATCTGCTAGTCCCTTGCTCCTGGGCACTGTTGCTCTTGGCCTCTGTTCCTGTGGGGGCTCTTCACTTTGCTTCTCTGAGGCTTACTTTCATCTCTTGGCTTCCCTTGACTCCATCCAGGTTCTGGCTTGCTTAACATCTCATGGTGATGTCTGCTGGCTCCAAGCATCTCCAGATATCTGTGTCTCTGTTCTCTGAAGCAACTGTTCTCTAAGTATCTACATCTATTCTCTCAGCAAATTCTGAGGCTTTTGTCATTTCTGATGCTCTCCAAAATGTTTCCTCTTTTAAAGGATTCCAGTAAACTAATCAAGACTCACCTGGAATGGGTGGAGTCACATACCCATCTAATCAAAGGTCATACCCACAATTGGGCATGTCACATCTCTGTGGAGATAATCTAATCAAAAGATTCCAATCTATGGTATTAAATCAAGATGAAATTAAATGGCTACCCTCACAAGATTGAATCAGGATTAAACATGACTTTTGTGGGGTACATAATATTTTCAAACTAGCACATCTTGAATGACCAGTTTGGTAGTAATGTGTGGTTCTAGTCCCGAGGTCAGGCAGTGGCAATTCCTAGAAAAGAAAAAAATTCTCACGAAGTCTGAAAGTTAAGGAAGTCAGGATTAGCCAAAGGGGCAATGAAACTAGGATATATAAAGGAGAGCGCAGTTAACTCTTTCTGGCCACACCCCACCCTAAGACTATACCAGGTGCCCAACTGTATACTCTAATTGGCCCCACTTCTCACCCCACACAAATAATCTCTCAGCAAATCCTGTTGACTTTATTTTAAATATCTATTCCAAAATACAACCATTTTTTACTAACTCACCACTGCCATCCTAGTCCAAGACATCACATTTATCACCTAGACGAACATAATACCCTCTGTGATAAGGTACTGTGAATCTATTCTTAATCTCTTTTATTCTCTGAGAAGAAGGTAGAGTAGTTATTTTTGAGCTGATGTCAGATCCTGTTACATCTCTACTCAAAGTCCTCCAATGAGCGCACACTGAAAGTAAATTTGAAGTCTTCACCATAACTTATTAAGACTATTTGCCCCTTACTCTCTCCTTTACTCTTTCTGCTCCATTCATACCGGTTTTTTGTTGTTGTTGTTGTTGCTGTTTTGTTTTTGTTTTTTGCTTTGAGCTTAAAATGGCTTTCCCCCAAACATTTATATGGCTTGCTCCTTCACTTCTGCTCAAACACCATTTCTTAAAAAGAAGAAGAAGAAGGAGGAGGAGGAGGAGAAGGAGAAGAAGAAAAACACTACCTCCACCAAGAGAATGCCCCTGATCAGTTTAGATTTAGATTTAGTTTAATCTAAAAGGGTAACTTCATGTCTATTCTCCTACTGTCTACATTTTTCTTGAAAGTGCTTATCATTTGTCTGTCTCCTACCCTTAGAATGTAAACCCCATGAAAGCAGGGACCAATGTCACACTATGTCTTTTCCTAATAATAACTAAAGTGTCAAAGGGAAAAATTGTTTGAGACTACAAGGCCACAATGAGTAAAATATGAGTTTTATTTCTACCACTTCCTTCCTAAATTAGCCTCTTTGACTTTATATTTCTTTTCTGTAAAGTAGATGTGATGAAATCTATTTTACAAAATTAAAAGATAAAGCTCTATTTTCCTGGCTTCATTATTCACTCTGGCATGGAATCTATTATTATTTCATCTATTCAAAAGAGCTAGTGAATTATTAAAATGTGATTTGGAAGGTTAGAATAGTTTTATTTTGGCCCTCTACTTTCTTTTTCTTTTTACATGTTTATTTACCAAATGTGTTTCCTGTATGAAATACCAGTTCATACCTTTTACCCATTATTTTAAATTCTGTTATTTATCTTTCTGATAAGGATGTATAGTTCTTTATTCATCTGGAATGTCTTTTTCTGGCCTAAAATTTTGAGTTTCTTTTTGTGTAAAATTCTAGTTTGGCAATTATTTGCTTTCAGCATTTTAAAGATGGCATGCCATTGTCTTCTGGATCCTATCATTCCTGTTGAGAAGTCAGCTGTCTTGTTGCTGTCCCTTTAGAGATATCTTTATTCTCTGATTCTTTTAAAATTTTCTCTTTGTCTCTGTTTTTAAGTAATTTTATTATAATGTGTCCAGGTGTGGCTTTATGTCTTCATAAGTATGGAAAACATCTTTACCATTATTTCTTCAATTATTCATCTGCCCGATTCTTTCTCATTCTCTCATGGAACTCAAAGTACACCTATGTTAGACCTAGTCACCATGTCTCTTATACTCTTTTTTGTATTTGTTGTCTTTTTTTTCTCTGTATGCTTCAAGATGGATATGTTCTACTTACCTACCCTCCAGCTCACTAATCCCCTCTTTGCCTGTGTGTCTTATTTGTATTAAACTCATTTACTCAATTCTTTTTTTTTTTTTTTTAATTTGCATATGGGCAGGAGGCACCAGGGATCGAACTCCAGACCTCCAGCATGGCAGGTCGGAGCTCTGCCTGCTGAGCCATGGCAGCCGCCCTACTCAATTCTTAATTTTAGCTGTATTTTTTCAATTTCTAAAATTTCTGTTTGATGCTATTCTTTTTTTTTAATTTTTTTATTATATAATGTAACATATATACAAAGCAAAGAAAGAAAAAAGCAATAGTTTTCAAAGCACTCTTCAATAAGTAGTTACAGGGCAGATCCCAGAGTTTGTCATGCCTACCAGATGATCCTCTCAAATTTTTCCTTCTAGCTGCTCCAGAATATAGGAGGCTAGAAGAATAAATTTTTTTCATCACAATCAACTTTTTTTTCTTTTTTGTGGAAAATAACATATATACAAAAAAGCTATAAATTTCAAAGCACAGCACCACAATTAGGTGTAGAACATATTTCAGAGTTTGGCATGGGTTATAATTCCACAAATTTAGGTTTTTACTTGTGTTTGGGCTATGGCCATTCTAACTTTTTCATATTGGAAGGGTCTATCAATAATATGAGGTAGGGAGGTGGAACTATCCAATGTTCTGAAGAGGCTGGGTCCTCTAGGTTTCAGGACTTATCTGGATCTGGGACCCATCTGGAGGTTGTAGGTTTCTGGAAAGTTACTTTAGTGTTGATTCTATTCTTTTATAGATTTTTATCCTTAGTTAAATTCCCCATTTTGTCATTGATTTTTTTTTTTTTTTTTTACATGGGCAGACTCCAGGAAGTGAACCCAGGTCCTCGGGCACAGCAGGCAAGCGTTCTTACCTGCTGAGCCACCGTGGCCCTTGTCATTGATTTTAAGTCAATTGTGATAATTTCTATCTGGGTAACTTCTTAGTCTGTTTTTCTAGAGAGTCTGTATATTTCTCTTGGAATGATTGACACTTTGTTATTGAATACAAATATGGTGCATGAAAAGTTGTTGAAGCTCTGGATTACACACTCTCTTCTTTGCCAGGCAGTATAGAGGTACATCACTTCAATCCAATCAACATCTAATCTTGCCCAAAACTTGTTTTCAGCCTTTCAAATTCTTGATTCAATTCTGGTTCATCTCATTCCTAGAGTTTAGATCTCCCAGGAACCCCAGCCAAGAGTTTAGAATGTTTCCTAGTATTCCTACTTTTTAATGGAACTTAAAACTCAAATTTTTGTCTCCCCAGCATGACTTAAGGCTCCATATTGTTTTTAGCAGTTTTCTAGCTGCATTTTTAGCCTCTTATCTTACATGTATTAATCAATAAATGTTTTGAAGGGAAAATAAGTACAGTTTCAGGTCCACTTCTCTCCAAAATCTTGGATTCCTTGACTCCTTGCACTTCTAGTCTCCAGTTTATTTCTCCAGCTTCATGGGACTGCCAAAAGCTCAAATGCTCTCCCTGTTAGAATCCAACCTTTTGCTCAGATTCTCAAAAGCTTATTCCATTTCCCAAGGAAAAAGAAGCATGAAATAATGGGCTTATTTAAATGAGGCTTCTTTATTCCCAGAATCTGGCCCTTCAAATCTTAGCAGGCTTGCTCTTTCTCTCATACAAAAAAATGTATGCTTGCTAACGAATATTTTTTTGGTACTTTATCCACATTTTCTAGGTGTTCCTGGCAGGGGCAATGATTTGCTACAAATAAAAGAAGAGGAAAAGAAGCAGCATGGTTTCCCTCCAATAAAATGATTTATTAAAGAACATAAGCTGATTGGAAATGAAATAACCATATATAAGACTTTTTTGGTGTAAAACACTGGAAAATTCTTCATTCTTCTTCGAATAGAAAGCTTCTCTGAAAAGTTCTCTCTCTTCATATTTTCTCCTTCAGAAGGAAAATAAAAATATTCTATTCAACGTACATATGTGGTAAGGGCAAGCTGAAGAGTTGTTATGCAAGATACAAGCTATAATATCAGAAAATTGCATCAAAATGACTCATATGTATTGAAACAAAACTATAACTCCAAAACTTCTATTGAAAATCACATCTTATTTTCTCTGAGGAATTTATATGGGGTTGATTTTCTTGTTCTTGTTTTTAGTTAACAGCCTCATTTTTGTTTTCTCAAAAGGCAGCATTCAGTCTGTAACCTCGGGAACAGTATCTCCACTTTCACATAAGCACTCTGCCACTTGCATTTTGCTGCTTTTCAAAGTGCTTGGTTTCTTCTAAATCATATTAAGGTGCAGCGCCTTCGAAAGCTGGGAACAACATGGCCACCCAGTCTCATGAACCTACTTTCTACACTTCCTGAACCTGAAGATGTTTAATGAGAAGTAAGGGTTGTCATCCACACTGGATGAAAGAACTACTTTCTATTCCCAAAGGTAAAAGAGCTTAGGGACATTTTCCCTGATTCTCACAACTCAGCTTCTCCTGTGGTGCTGCCTAAGCTCCCCTCACAAGTCCGTGAGAGTAATGGAACACTGCAGATCTAGGCAGAAGCTACTCTATAGTGACTACTGATTTTTGCACTTTCTGATAATCCAATTCTATTGGTCTTTAAATATTCATCGAGCCACAAGCCACCAAAGAGAGAAAAACTAATCTCCTGTCCTAGATATCTGTTAAATAGTGTGGAAGCTATTATATCATGTATATACTGGGACCCTAATAGGTACCCACTCATCTTGGGATAGTCTTCTATGTCATAGACCCTTCCGGGTTAAAACCCCAATGATTATAGCAGAAAATACTCATTCCCCAACTTGCTTCCCCTATCATCAAAAAACCAGCACTTAAAATCATGGCTTTACAGTGGAGACAACCAATTAAATAGGCTGAGTCCTTAATCTTGGGGTTCACCCCTATGAAACTTATCGCTGCAAAGGGTAGGCTAAGCTTACTTAAAATTAGGCATAAGAGTCACCCCTACAGAACCTCTTTTGTTGCTCAAATGTGGCCTCTCTTTAAGCCAACTCTTTAAGTTTAAGAACTCACTGCCCTCCCCACTATGTGGACATGACTCCCAGGGGTGTACATCTCTTTGGCAACATGGGACAGGACTCTCAGGGTGAGCCAGGACACAGCATCATGGGATTGAGAGAGCCTTCTTGACCAAAAGAGGGAAGAGAAAAATGAGACAAAATAAAGTTTCAGTGGCTGAGAGATTTCAAGCAGAGTCGAGAGGTTATCCTGGAAGTTATTCTTATGCATTTCATAGATGTCTTTTTTTAGTTTATGGTTTGTTGAAGTGGTTGGAAGAAAGCACCTGAAACCATTGAGCTGTGTTCCTGTAGCTTTGATTCTTGAAGACGATTGTATAACCATAGAGATTTTACAATGTGACCACGTGATTGTGAAAACCTTGAACTGATGTTCCTTTAATCCAGGATATGGACAGATGAGTAATAAAAAATAAATAATGGTGGGGTGAAGGGAAAAAAAATTGGGTAGATTGAAATACTAGTTGTCAATGAGGGAGCAGGGTAAGGAATATAAGATGTATGAGTTTTTTCTTTTTCTTTTTATTTCTTTTTCTGGAGTGATGCAAATGTTCTAAAAATGATCATGGTGATGAATACACAACTATGTGATGATATTGTGAGCCACTGAGTATATACTATGGATGGACTGTATGTATATGATGATTTCTCAATAAAAATATTTTTAAAAAGACATTATACTCCAAAAAAAAAAATTATGCAGAAAGAAATCCTACTGATGTGTTTCTGATTTAAATACTGTGAAAACATTTTTAAAAATAATTTTTTCAAAAATGTTGAGTGACTTACCTAAGCTACCCAATAGGCTAGGAGCAAAATCTAGACTAGAAGCATTCAAGACTCTTGGTCAAGTGTTCTTACCTCTGAATCATATATGGTACTGACTTATCCAAAAACAGACACAACAGCCAGAGAAATTTATTCACTCAACAATGTTTTGTGAGCCCTTACTATGTGCCAAACTGTTCTAGAGCTAGGCATACAGTGGTGCCCTCAGTGGAGCTACATTATAGACAAATAAAATATTGAAATTTCAGATGGCTATGAGTGTTATAGAGTAAATAAAACATTATGATGCAATATGGAGGGAAGGAATGGGGCCTTACTGTTTGGTGATCCGGGAAGGCCTCCATGGGGAGGTGGCATTTGAGCTATATGAGACAAGAAAGAGTCAGCCATGCAAATATCTGGATGTCTGCATTCCAAGCAGAGGATAGCAAGTGCAAAGGCCTAAAGCAGGAAGGGAGCTTGCATCAGAACAGTATAATGTGTGAGGGTCAAAGAAAAGGGATCAACAGATAGGCAGGCAAAAGCCAATAATGTCCAGTCTTGTAGGTCATTGAAAGGAGTTTGCATCTTACTGTAGGTAAGAGACAGAAGGACTAAATCTTTTCACCTGTTCCCCATCCTCCCACAGTATATTCATGTGGATGTGGTCAGAATGTATTCCTCAGTGTTCATTAATTAAAAGATAATACTGATGCACTCGAACATTGTCATCAGGTGATAGCTCCCAGCAATGATAGAAATGCATTTGATTTTCCAAGGCAAAGTACTTGAGTCTCCTGTTAGCATTCAGGGGCACAGACAGCACTTGCACTGGGTCCTGTGATTAATGCAGATTTAATCGGTCTATCTGATGGACATTGGTACAGAGCCGTGGCAGTGCCCCGTGAATGCCAACACACTGACTGGTGAACACAACAGAACTATTGTGTGGCTGAAGCCAATAGAGCACTGGACCAGTTCACCCCAGAGGCACTGAACAGTTATAAATAAGCTGCCTCTGACTGGCTCCAGTCACCGTGACTGTTTATTAATTGTGCCAATGAATGAAGCTTCTTTGCATTGGTTGGACCCAATTGGCTGGCCCAGATCCCACACCACATAACTAATGCCACATTTTGTTGGAATATTTCTGAACTGACATGTGGCAGGCAGAGAGATTCTAAATGAGTTCATCACCACCGGGGCTCTGACAAAAAAAAATTCAAATTAATGCAGAACAATGAGTCGGCTAAACAACAGACAGCTGCTGTCTTCCTGCCCCAGTACATCATTCATTGCTGGAAATTGTGTTCAATCAACTATGACAAGGAGGTTCTTGAAATACCTGACTGTGTGTAAGATCAGGAAATCTTTACTGAAGCACCTTGGCCACCTTCCTATTTGGGGGTAATTATTATCTGTATATCAAGAATTTCCTTTACCTTAGGTCTGCGAGGGGACAATCCGGTGGGGTCTCAGCACTCCCAATTTCAACCCCTCGCCCCAGCAGAAACTTTACCTGTGGTAGTGTTAATTAGAGAAGTTTTTCACACACACGTAATCAGAGCCCAATAGGTTTTCTCCTGTACACATGGAATTTTTATACCTACCATTAGAAACGTATGAGCCTATTAAATAAAACAATACTCAATTATAAGAAGGAAATGTATAATTCACTTCACTATTAGGCATTCATGGCACAAGTTTATTGGTTTGGGTGTCACTGGGGAACTCATTATGATTGACTCTGCTTGGAGTGCAGCACAAACAGGGGACTGGCTCCATTTCCTGGGCTTTGGGGAAAGGGTGGAGAAAGGGGAGCTATAATACTAAAGGAACAAGGCAGCTGGAGAGAAATTAAATTGAGGGGACAGAGGTGGTCCAGCTAAAATGAGTATCTCATTAAAAAAAAAAATATATATATATATATATATATCCATAGACACACATATACATACATGCATATACTTATACACATGCATTTTAAATATATATAACCCATAAACACACATATACATACATGCTTATACTTATACATTGTTCTAGTTTGCTAGCTGTCAGAACGCAATATACCAGAAATGGAATGGCTTTTAAAAAGGGGAATTTAATAAACTGCTAGTTTACAGTTCTAAAGCTGTAAAAATGTCCCAATTAAAGCAAGTCTATAAAAATGTCCAAATTAAGGCACCAACAAGAGCTTACCTTCACTCAAAAAAGGCCGATGAAGTTCAGCGTTTCTCTCGCAACTGCAAAGGCACATGGCAAACATGGTGATGTCTCCTAGCTTTCTCTCCAGACCTCTTGTTTCATGAAGCTCCCCCAGGGGTGTTTTCCTTCTTCATCTCCAAAGGTCTCCGGCTGCAATGTGGGCTCTCGAACTTATGGCTCTAAAAAAGGGACTCTTCAAAATGTTTCCTCTTTGAAAGGATCCAAGTAAACTAATGAAGACCCACCTGGAATGGGTGGAGTCACATCTCCCTCTAATCCAAGGTGAACACCCACAATTGGAGAGTCACATCTCTGTGGAGCTAACCTAATCAAGTTTCCAACCTACATTATTGAATAGGAATTAAAAGAAACGGTTGCTCCCACAAGATGGATTAGAATTAAAACATGGATTTTCTAGGGTACATAAATCCTTTGAAACCAGCACACACACACATATACATGATACATGCATTCAGCATGAGAAAGCCCCTCCCCATTGTAGCCCCACCTTCCTTCGTGCACTGTCCTGGGCCTTATTCCCCTTCGGAATAGAGCTTTGAGGAAATCCAAACTTCTTAGGTTGTGTGAGTTTGGAGACGTTGAGTCTATTGCCAATACAAGACTGTGCCCTGGCTCTAATTTGAAATTCAGAAAATATGATACCCATATAACTGGAAGTTCACCGTAGTCAAATTTTATTGGCAAAGAAAGTTTAGTAGGGCAGGGGTCCACTATATTATATGATTCGAGTTCTCCTTCTTTATGCCTCTTCTTCCCTACAAGAGATGACCGACCTTTAGCATTCAGATACCCCAGAAGAGGTAATGTTAAAAATAACTAAGTGCTCTCTATCATCATAACAACTCTGCATCCTATTTGTACGAAGGACAGGATAATATCATTCAATTCCCTGTGAACTTGTTCATAAAGATCAATCTCAATCATGGCTTGTAGATGGACTTTTCTTTTTTCTCTTCCCTTTCACTCTCTTTTAATATCCATTTCCTCTAGCTTCCCTGAAGTTCTGAGCATAACTCCCAAAGGTAAAAAGGGGTTAGGTAACCTGGAAAGAGAGCCTTTCTCCTGTGAAGAGTGATTTTTCTGGTCAGACTAGAGTCAAAAAAGAAAAACTCCTTAGGTCTTGGCTAGACACATGTTTCAGGAGTCTTAGGGAATGCTGTTAAAGAGAAATATCCTCAGGGAAAATTGCTATAAACAGAAACAAACAAAAAAATCCTTTCATATCCTGGCAAGTGAGTACACGCTATTGGAAGCACAAATTGGCATTAAAAGTTCAATAAGTGTACATTCATCACAGGCAAAAGAGAAAATACAGGCAGAAGAAGGGAGCTCAGGGCAACACAGAAGGTGCCGGTGGAAGAGGATTCAAAGACAGGAACAAAAACCAGTCCAGAGCACATGATGACAAAACGCGTGACGCTGGCGTCAACACAATATTTTTGTGTAAAGATAAAAACTTTCCCAGATTTCAAAGAGAAGGCGAACTCATTTTACTTGTTTAGGTAAAAAAAAAAAAACACTAAAGTTAGGTCTTGCACTCCATGAATTTCACAGAGCACTTAGGGAAAGAAAATGCTAACTACAGTAGGTAATTATCTGTTACGAACATGGTTAATGATTATGTTCAGAAGATGTTAACAATCAAGCTTAAGGAAAAGCTTGCAAGAGTTTCAAAGGGGTCCCTCCAGGCTATGTGACGGTAATGTGGTCTGAGGAGCCTGCTTTTAATGCAAATGCCTGTTGTCATGGTGATGACGGGATAGCACCCGCCTGTTCACCCCCACACAACCCCCCACTCCCCCCATTTTGGTACAATAAACTCTTAGTTCATAATAGATTTTGTAAGTACCCAAATATGGAAAGGAATAACCCATATGTTCTTATCCATCAATTGCTCTACGAGGACCTAGAATTCCAAAAGTGAATCTAATCCTAGGAAATGTTTGGAACAGAACAAAAGAAACAGAGAGCCCTCTAAGAATCCTCACACCAAAACACACACCCAAGGTCTCCCGTTTCCGAAATTCAACAGTTTTTGCTCACAAAACTGTTTTGCACTGAAAACATCATCCTTGGGGGGGTTTTTTTGCTCATCTCTTCTATTTCATTCATAATAAAGGAGAATAGCATTTTAAATTTTTTGAGATGCCTTAGAAATAAACGCTCACCGGGGTTAGCGATGATTTATGAGGGTCAAGTAATAAAGAATAGGAATTTCATTTATTTTATTGCCTGTTTACCTCCTAGGAGAAGAGACAGCTGGTAAATCATTTTGGTGGGTGAGTAAATTGGTGGGGGGCGGGGGGAGCTTTTTGTTTGCTGAGGACAAGAAGAAATCACAAAAAAGATTCAGAGGATGGACGCCTCCTTCACCCACCCCCTTCTGAGCAGGATTGCTTGCAAATTCTATCAGGAAGAAAGCTGTTGATTCTTCCCTGTAGAAGTCCCAGAGGAAAGCAGGAGCTTTGAAAAGTCTTCTCTGCATTGTTTCGGTGCCTTTTAGGCCTCTTAATTTCTAAATACTTCCTTATCTCCAACCTAAATCCTTACGGTTAATATTAGTCATGATTACTTCTCTCCTACCCCTATAAAGTCTACCTCTACATAACACGGACATTCTTTGTACAGTTCCAATTCAAGAACTGGATTTCTTTGGGATTTCAGGTCAGTTCCACTAAAAGAAAAACTTCTCATGCGATAGGATCTCACTTTGATTGAGGGATTCAGAGAGTAAAAGAGAGCTCCGCTGAGGGAGTAAAAAGGGGAAGCTCACATAGGGTGAAGCAGAGGCGAGCAGGGAACTGCTCTGATTGTCTGACATGAAGTTTCCATTTCACACGGTGAGGTCTTACAGAGTGGGGAGCAGACACAGATGGGAGGGTATGGTACGTTCAGCCCGATAAGCTATCTCTCCTGTGCCTAAACTGTTTTATCACCAGGTATTGCTTATTTGCAGTTCTGTAGGATGCGTTCCATTGTTCCGATTTCTTGGAAAGCCTCCGTGAGCCAATTGTTTTTGTCTTCAGGAAAATTCTTTCTAGGAAAGGGGTCCCCGCCCCGCAGCTCCCAGGGCTAGAGACCATTTTCTTTTACTTCGTTCCTGAAAGAACCAAAATGATTCTCATTAGACTAGGAAGACCACCACTTACTCTCAGTCAGTTGACAGGATATGGACATTTCTTTGCTCTTCTACACAAAACGTTAAAATTCCTGATGTCCTAGAGATCAGCCCTTTTTCAAAGTGTCATCATTATTTTGGTGATCAAATAGGTAAGGATAAATGTTTGTATTCTGTTGGGGCATGATTTGTCTCAAAACATTCCATAAATACCCAATGTCTCATCCTGCCCTCGTTCTGTTTCTTTTGCGTTATGGCCCCAAAGCTAAAACAATAAGGAGAAATGCTGCTTGGGAGAAGCGTGCAAACCCCTGCCTTTGTCTTTTGCTGTGCATCTACTGGCTGCATGCTCCCCACAGATGGGTGTGGACATATGCACACGTGTGTGTGTGTGTTTAATGGACCCACACAGTGCTTTTAAATTTTTCAAATTAATTTCCAACATTTCTTAAGTGGTAATTTTCAGATAAAAATCTGGATTTCGGGTTTTTCTTTAAAAATGTGAAAATCTAGCAACAACTGCCTATATGGCCACAAGTGGAGGTCCTTGGTGACTTTACCCTTCAGTGGGGCCCTCATAGTCCAGTTTCCCTAATCCTCACTGGATCTTACTCATTATACCCTGCCACTTCACTCACCTAAGTTGCCTGCCCAACCCCTTTTGGTGCATCCGTTACTTTATTCTAGCTTGAGATAAGCCTTCACGTCAAATTGGAATCGGCCATCCAAAGACAGCCCTCTTTTTCTTTTGCTCTGCAAAATTTGTGGGCTGTTTATTCTCAAAAGGATGTGTCTTAGTGGGAATTTAATAACCATCATTGCCCCAGACTTAGCAAAGGGACAGATTTCACAGAGGGTCTCCAATAATGAGAATCAGTACAAGGGGCAAGTCTCCTCTGGAAGTCCTCTTTGGCTCTCTGGGCACCCACAGACTGGGACCTTTTCTGTGACTGAGGGTCCTTCTCTCAAGGCCATTCAAATCACCTCAGGGCACCTTCCTGTTCCACCCACCTGTCTTCTTTGGGCTTGTGAAAGGGCACTTGATTCCTGAAAGGAGTACACCGGGCCTGCAGAGCTCTTGAGAAACTAGAGGGTTGGGAGAACTTGAGGTAGATTAGATAGGGAAGGAGGGAGGGGAAAGTGACCCTAAGACCCATAACAAGAAGTTTCTTTGGGGGCGCTCACACCTAGCCCTTACACACCTAGCCCATACACACCTAGACCTCACTCAGGTTGGTACCTGAAAAGAACCAAAAGTGCAGCTCATCAATCCCTTATTAGCATAACCAGAGGGGGAAGGACCCCTCTCAGTCCTTATAATGCAGGAATCCCAATCTCAGAGCACTTCTCCTTTGGAGAATGCCCATGATCACCCCCTTTCAGTGTGTCTTTTTGTTATGCATTAAACTTTTGGGGCCATATGCACTGACTAGTCCTTAGGTTATTTGACTAAACCAACTGACTAGTCCTTGAATTCTTTCCTGCAACTGAGTCAAGAATCCTCACAGTGCCAGCCCTTCCATGAGGTCTCAACTTCTCTAAGAACTCCCAGGGTTATCTGTCAAACTGATGTAGGAAACCACTAAAGAATGCAGAGAAGAGAAGAATCCTACCTAGACCTTCCTGGAACAGTCAACAGGCCCTTGAGAAACACTGGTTGACTAACCAAAGATGGGTAGTAAGCCTCCCTGGGCAGAACATAAAAGACAAGGTCAAGAGGGTTTCTGCTTCCTGATATTAGTCATTAATATGCAGTGCTTTTTTGTAGTCCAGTAAATTTCATTTACTCCTATGATGGCTGAAAAACCGTTGCAAATTCTTTACCACTCCTGTTCCTGAATCTGAGCCAGTCCTAGGACTTACACTGGATGTGATGCTGGGTAGCTTCCAAGACTGAACCTTAAGACATCTACAGTTTCTACCCGTATGCATTGGAATGTTCCCTGTTGGGGAACAAACTGTGAGAAGGCCATGCCATATGGAGAGGTCACGAGGAGGACAAACCAACGTGTTTTTGTTGACAGCCCAGGTGAGCTTCCACCTGACAGCCAGCACCAGCAGTCAGCCATTTGGGTGAACTGTCTTGGAGCCTCCAGAGGACCTCACTTGGAGTAGAAGACCTGCTCTATTGGCTAAGCTTGTCTAGAGAGACAGAATCAGCAGAAAATATCCATAGATATAAAATTTATAAAAGTTACTCATGTAACCATGGGAATGTAGAATCTAAAATCTGTACAGCAGGTTGTGAAGCTAATGATTCTGATGGAGGGTCTGGATGAACCCCACAGGAGAGGCTCACTGGCCAAAGCAGAAAGAGAAACTGTCTCTTCTGAATCCTCCTTAAAAGGCTTCCAGTGATTACATTATATGTCACTCATTGCAGAAGACACTCCCCTTGGCTGATTACAAATGGAATCAGCTGTGGATGGAGCCAATGTGATCATGATTTAATTCTATGAAATGTCCTCATAGCAACAGACAGACCAGCACTTGCCCAACCAGACAAACGGGCACCACCACCTGGCCAAGTTGACACATGAACCTGACCATGACATCTGCCCAGCTGTTACTGCTTTAAGTCACTAAATTTGGGAGCAGTTTGTGATGTAGCAGTAGATAAAACAATTCCTTGTGATAGCAGTATACAGTACATACTATTATCATCTCTTTCACAGATGAGAAAACTGAGGCACAGAAACTAAGTAAATATTGTGTTCGCAGAGCTGGTAGGCAGTAGAATCGGGTTTCATACTCACTTTGGAATCTGATTCCAAAGCCCATGTTCTTCACCTCTATCCTATACTGTCTCAAAGAGTTTGTGATTTAATGGAAAACCACAAAAAACAGTCAGAGGCCTCAAATATATATAAAACCCATGAATCTGAATCTTGTAGTCATTTAGGAGCTGGGGAGACAGTACATGTCAGACAAGCCTGGCAGAAAACAGACCATTGCCTGATTAAGAAAATGAAACACGGCCATAGTTCCATCCAATTCTACTGATATTCTAATGCAGAGCTAAGCAAACTTCAGCCCAGAGGCCAAATCCCACCCACTGCCTGATTTGATAAAGTTCTGTTGGAATACAGCCATGTCCATTCATTTATATATTGTCAATGACTACAGTATATAATAGCAGAATTGAGTAGTTGGGGCAGAGATAGTATGGCCTGCAAAGTCTAAAATATTTAACAGAATATGGAAACAGTTTGCCAACCTCTACTCTAAGGCAGTAGTTATCAATCTTTAGACTGTATCAGTATCACCTAGACTCAGTAAGTATGGGATGAGGCACAACAATTTGCATCTCTAACAAGTTCGCAGGGATGGTAGCAGCCTCTAAGATGGCATGCAATCATGCCCACCTCCTGCTACTCACACCCTTTTGTAATCCCCATCCCCTGAATGTAGGATGAACTTACTGTCTCACTCTAACAAATAGAATATGGTAAAAGCCATGGGATGTCAATTCCAAGTTTAGGTCGTATAAAGACTGTGGCTCCCACCTTAATGCTCTCTCATTGTCTCTTGTATCGTTTGCCCTAGGGGAAGCCAGCTTCCATGAAACAGCCCTGTGACAGCTGGATCCTTTCTCTGACCCCATGGAGGGAAGCCTTCCGATGGGGTCCCAGCCCCTGTTGGCAGCTTACCTGCAACCCCGGGAGAGGCCTTGAGCCCAAGGGGCCCAGGCAAACAACACCCAGCTTCCTGACCCACAGACACTGTGAGATAAATGTTTGTAGTTTTAAGCTGCTAAGTACAGGAACGACTTGTTAAACAACAATATATAACTAACGCACCAAAGACTATACTTGGTTTGGTTGTAATAGAAGAGCTGTTTCTTCAGTCTTCTAACTTGGTTAGACAGGAAAATGTGGGTGTGTGATATTTCTAAGTTCTAGAATGTTATAGAAGCATCTGATATTTCTAAGTTCTAGAATGTCATGGAAGCATCCTTCCAGACTCTTTTCGCTGTATTCACAGCAGAGACTAGTTTGCTATGTTGACCCCAGTCATCAAAGAGCCCCACCTCCTCCCACAGCCTCCTGCTGCCCACAGCTATGGAAGACTGTCAGGAGATCGGAATTCTCAACTCCAAGGAAAGAGGTGGGCAACTTCGATTAGTGTGGAGAGCACAGCAAAAGTCAAGGCCCAGCAAAATGTGGGAGGTAGAAAAGCATTCCTTTGAAAGCCCTCATTCCATCCTGGCAAGCAGCCTCAGGGTGAGGCAGGTTAGATAAGGAAGGAGGGAGGGGGAAGTGACCCTAAAACCCATAACAAAAAGTTCCATTTGGTGCATACACACCTAGCTCCCACTCCCTCACCCCACCTCCACCCCCCCCACCCCTGCACACCTAGCCCTCAACTCAGGGCACCTGCAAAGAACCTGTGAAACGGCAGCTCATCCACCCTTATTAGCTCAGCCAGAGGGGGAAGGGCCCCTCTAAGTCCTTATTCAAGGATCCCGACCTCAGACAGCTTCTCCTCCCATTTGGAGGATGCCTGCTCTCATCTTGCTTCTAGTGTGTACTTTCGCTTCACGTGAAAGTTTTGAGCTGTACGCACTGGCTAGTCTTTGGATTCTTTGGCTGTTCACACTGACGAGTCCTCGAGTTCTTTCCTGTGACTGAATCAAGAACCCTCACGGTACCAGCCCTTAGTGGAGGTCTCGATTTCACCGAGAACTCCTGGAGCTGTCCAGCATCAAGGAAGGAGCTGACCCTTTCTCTGAACTATCAGTGAATTCACAAGACGCTGCCAACCAGCAGCTCATACATACCCTCCAAGAAAGCAGAGATCTTTGTCTGTTTTCTTCACTGATATATATACAAGCACTGCAAACAGTTACTGACCTAAAGAACATCCCAGGGTGGTACCTGACTCCTGCAGACCCCAGGGTTCCTCCTCCTTTCCCTCCTCCTTCCCCTAGCGTCCATCTGCTTGCCCCCGGGAGTCTGGCTCTGAGGAAGTACTTGGGAGACACCCCGATCAGCTCAGCCAGCTCCTCCCACGGTGGAAATAGGCTGACACGAGGCCCCTGATAGATTTCTCAACCAGGAGAAGAGACCAAAACTCAATTAAAGGAGATTTTATTGTGAGGCTATGCGCGGGCAGGCAGTGAACAGGGGAAGGGCTTATATGGGATGGCTGGAGGGAAATAGGGAAAGAGAGGCGGTGGATCTTCTTTGTTTAGCTTGGGAGCGGGAAGTTGGCAAGTGCTTATTGGTCGGTTGAGAAGCAGGGCGCTAAGTGGGGAGTTATTGCAAGCTTGCAGCTGCTGGGGGTGTAACTGCTGGAGGACAGATGTTAGGTAAGGAGAGCTCTAGCAGGAATGCAGCTGCCAGAAGAGGATGCACCGACACTCAGGCAATTGCCGTGTGGGCTGGTGCTGGTTTGGTTTTGCACGGGGCCTCCTGGAAGTATGGGTGGGGGAAGTTTATTGGAATATTTGCTAGAGGTTGGTCACGTCACGGGGGAAGGGGCTGGTCACATCACGGGGGAAGGGGGTCTACCTAACAGCGCCACCTTCACATCACCCCACACTGCACAGTCAGCAGGGAAGGGGAGCGCCCTTGTACCGCCTGGAAGGAAATTGATATGCAAAGGCTGCAGGCCACCTCTGAGAAGTTTCAACCCCCCAGCCCTAAACACGGACTGTCTGTCTCCACTGAAGAAACATAAGGGACCAGAAGAGAAAGGACTCGGTGTAGGTCCAGTATTAGGAATCAGGAAATGCAATAGAGTGTTTTGCACGTATGCATACAGCAAGGGTCTAGGGCTTCACTCTACTAACTTTAGGGGGAAATAAATCATATTTGTTTAACAGACACAGCGGAGGGATGTGCTGACACAGCGCCTGAAACTCAGTAAGCCCTTGATAAATATTTATTGAATGAACAAAAGTGATCTTAAGCACAGCAATTATTTCTTGACTGCAAGAGGAGAAAGTTAAAATCATATTTGTGAAGCCACATGTCCTCTGATCTCTACAAGCTACAGATACAAAAGAGTAAGGAAAGAGAGGCATCATTAGAGCCAAAGAGGCTCTCACCGCTTTGTGACTTGGGTCAAAGCACTTAACCTCTCTGGGCCACAGCTGTGTCTTTGGTAAAATGGAAGCGCTGGGCTTGATCTCCGGGTTTCTTCCGACACCGAGATCCGGTGGCTCTGTGCTTCTTCAAAGCTAATTCCAGGGTTTGGCTGTGAAAGGAGCGCTGTCCTGACCTTATCTGGATCGGTGAGGAGGGGCTGTTGTCATTCATATCGGGGAAATGACCTTTTATTCAACTTCCAGCTCAGGCCAAGGAGCTCAGTTGACTCGTTTGCAGAACAGAGCAGATCTTCAGCACATGCTGAAGCATTTGGAGGAGGCTGGAGAGGAGAAGATTCTGATGAAAACATGCCCCTGCTAAGGCATTATGCTTCCATGCTCACGACCACGGAAACTCCAAAGGCAGCAAGAGAAAAAGGAAATGGGCCCGTCTCGCTGGTTGCAGAGCCAGATGGCCTCCTGTATGGAACACCTCCCTGACCTCTAAGTGCCGGGGGTGGGAAATGGAAAGTCTGAGTTGCTTTACTGCTTTCTCTATTTGCTGAGGAGGAGAAAGCGGAGTTGGGGTGGGGGTGGGGGGGGCGGGGGGCAAGCACGGCTCCAGGGAAAGCAAGCTCCTTTGCCTCCGATTCTTGTCTTTCTAGTTTGGCAGGCAGTGAGAAATGACCTTCAGGAAAGACCAAAAGGAAAAGGTGGGAAAAGAAGTTCTTGAATGAAAAAGAGCCTATTAAACTATTTTTTTGTGTGTGAAAATAAAGCACTTATCTCCAATGTCCTTAGTATTTGTGGCCAATACCAAGAACCTTGTTGTAAAAAGGATGCACATATAAAAGTCTATGCCAGAGAATTGCAGATATGTTAATAGGTATCGCATGAAGAAAGGATGTGGTGCTGAAATGAGTTTGGAAAGCGATTTATCGCAGGACTTCTCAGAGCCTTTGGTGTACTAATGCTGCAGAAACTCAAAAGAGAACTCTTGTTCTCTGACTTAGGGGTGGTAGACTTCTCTCATTGGAAGGCAAGTCTTGCAAATGAAAAAGAATTATCGTCCATAGTTTCAGAAGGGAAAACAACTAATATATGTTTTAAAATTATTCCTTGGGGAGAATAGAATTTATTATTTAGTTTAAATAGTGCACTTTTGCATGGAAGTTAGGAGACAAAAGATCTGGGCTTGATAATGTTGAAATACTTGCTAACAAGAGCTGTGGTTTGCAAATCTCCAGGATAAGAATAATAGCTACCACTGGTGGAATGTTTGCTCTTTGCTGGGCCCGGGCTGAATATCAATACCTATATCATTACCTATTGATGTTTGGAGATACATTATGTGTGTATGTATTTATTTATATTCATGTTTGCGCTTTTTTTCTATTTAATCCTTAGGACCCCATCTGAGGAGATACTACTGTTAGCCCCACTTTGTAGATAAGAAAACTGAGGCTCAGCTATTACCCAACCTGCCCGAAGCGACACATGCAGTGAAAGGCTCAGCCAGGGTGGAAGGCAGGCGGGGAAACCGCACAGCCACACATTTCCCAGGACTGTACCCTGCCCCCTCGAAGTCTCGGGGCAACGGAGGACTCAGTAGAAGGGGTTCCGGCGTTGAAAAGGTATGTTCTACATGACTTACAAGGTCTTTCCAAATGTTTACGACTCTAATTCCCCACCCACCTATACAGCACAGTAATTATCGTATTTATAAAAACACGGAGTTCAACTTTTAAAAATATTAGTGACCGGGGGTCGGTAGCAGAATTCTTGCCTGCCAAGCGGGAGACCTGGGTTCAATGTCTGGTTCCTACACATTTCCCAAAAAACAAACAAGCAAAACAAACGCAAATTCAACAAATGGTGCTGCAATAACAGGATACTCACATGGAAAAAGAGTGAAATGTGACCCTGTCATACAGCATGCAAAAATAAATAAATAAAAAAGTATGCGTGACCCCTACATGCCTAGCATTGCAAATGCTGCAAATGGCAAGGGGCAGGTGTAAAGTACCAGAAGGCACGTAGTCTAAAACAACAGAAATTGATTCTCACAGTTCTGGAGATGAAAAATCTAAAATCAAGGTGTCGGTGGGGTCCTGCTGCCCTGCCTCTTTTGGCTTCCGATGTTTGTTGACAATCTTTGTGTTCCTTGGCTCTTAACCGCATCTGCTTCCATCTCCACATGACTTTCTCCCCTGAGTCTGTGTCTAATTTTATTCTTCCTCATGAGAACACCAGTCTTATTGGATTAGGGCCCACCCTGATCCAGTCTGGCCTCATCTTAACTAGTTGCATCTTCAAAGGCCCTCTTTCCAGTTAGGGTCACGTTCAAAGGACTAGCTGTTATGGCTTAAACAATACTTTGAGGGGAATACAATTCAACCCCAAGCAATAGGGAAGTAAAATTGTCTAATAGGGGAAATTTTTAGGTGGTATGTATGTTTCTATAATAAAAATTAAGTAACAATAATTTTAATAAAAGCTTAAGGTGGCAGCTGCCCTCAAGAAGCTGATGGTCCATAAGAGATGAGAGGACACATGGGAAGCATAAGACCCCTTAAGCCTGTACCACCTGTGCATCTAACAAGTGGGCCAGGCCTTAATTGCTGGGGGTACCTAGAGGATGCTGAGTTGTGTGGGGACCCTACTCTCCCCACCCAGCCCCACCCACCCACCCACCCAGGGTGGCTACAGACCTGACATAATGTCACCAAGACCCTGTGATTGAGGTTGGTCATTTTGGCTGCCCAGCTCCTCAATTGCCTTCCTATGTTTGTATGAATGAAGCAGCAAATACTAGATGGTAGTGCATGCCCGACTTCCAAGGACCAGCTACGGCCACTCAACGCCCGAGGGCTTTCTCTGGTGCAGGAAAAGCTGGGAGTGCTAGGTAATGCATGTGTCATCTACCCACCCTGCAACCCTCAGCCAATAGCTTGCTCTTTGCTGGGTCCATGATGCATAAACAGCCCAGCTTTCTCGTTCCCCAGATGGGATGACGCTGAGCTGCAGCGCTACACTGTTTCCCAGACTTCCCCAGCAAGATTAAGCCCTAGTTGCCCATGGAGGTAACTTGCTTGATAACAAACCCTTTATTGCTTCTTCCTGTTCCCTGTCTGACTTCCCCACTCCTCTACCAATATTTCCTTGGATCACCTCACACATAAAGTACTTGCTCTCATATAGTTATTTCAGGGTTGCTTCTGGGGAAACCCAGCCTAAGATGCTTGGTCTCCTGGCCCCTGGCAACCAGGGCATATGACTTAGGTCCATAAGACTGAAATGCTTCCACCTGAGAGTTTTACCCCAGAGCAAGTGAAGAATCAAGGACGGTCTAGAATTCATCCTGAGGACTCATTGCAATTACTGAAACCTTGTTCTAACTTGCTTTGTCTACTCCAAAGCATAGTAAACACTTACCCGTGTGACATAGATGCAATCAGACAATCAGGAAAAGAAATGGACAATCTGGAATTTCCCTAGTGAATGCAATCTTCACCATCAATGAACGCCTTTCATCTTTCAATTTTTCCACCTAGAAAATGGACTGTTACCTTGATTTGCCAACATGGCAAAGTAAAGCGAGAGTCTCCAGTATCTAGAAGGTGGGGGCACAGGACTGGCCACAGAATCCACCGTGCAGCCCCAGGGGTGGCAGAGACTGCTTCTCCAAGCTGCTCCTAGGGCATGACTTTGACCGTGACCCACCTGATATGTTACAAAAAAATTTCTTTTCTGCTCAATTTATCCAGACTTGGTTCGCAGGAGCCATCTAAATACACATCCCCATTCTTATACAATGATGCCTGGACTTGGTCCTCAAAAGGAGCCAAGAATTTTACATTTGGAATTTTATTCCTAGAATTTCAGATTGGGGAAGACATTTGGGGCAATGTCCACCCCACAGTGGGGTATAGGCAGAGGCAGATTTTTGACCATAGTAGTTTGTAGGCTGCCGGAATACAATATACCAAAAACGAAACGGCTTTTAAAAAGGGGAATTTATTGGGCTGTGCACTGGTGGCTCAGTGGCAGAATTCTTGCCTGCTGTGCTAGAGACCCGGGTTCAATTCCTGGAGTCTGCCCATGTGAAAAAAAACGGTGGGGGTGGGAGGGATGGATTTATTAAGTTGCAAGCTTACAGTTCTAAGGCTGTGAAACTATCCAAATTAAGGCAAGGCTATGAAATTGTCCAATTTAAGGCATCCAGGGAAAGATACCGTGGTTCAAGAAGGCTGATGACATTCAGGGTTTCTCTCTCAGCTGGAAAGGCACATGGTGAGATCTGCTAGCTTTCTCTTCAACAGCTTCCCCGGGGCTCTGTCCTTTCTGTTGGCTCTGTTGGTTCTTGTGGCTTTCACGGCTCTCAAGCTTTTTCCAAAATGGTTCTTTCTTAAAGGGCTCCAGTAAGTAACCCCACCTTGAATGGGTGGGTCCCATCTCCATGGAAACAATCAAAAAGCTCCCATCCAGCAATATTGAATGAGGAAAAAGAACTTGCCTTTTCTGGGGTACACAATAGATTTAAACTGGCACATAGTTGAAAGCCAGTCTCTTTGAAGTGAGGTATCTGAATTTAAGGCCATCACTTGCTGCTCTGTGACTTTGAGAAAGGTATTTAAGCTCTCTAAGGCCCCATTTCCTCATCTATATAAAGCAATAGGGGTCAAGTAGGTTAATCTACATAAAACATTTCGTACAGTTTCTCAGGATGCTTTCAGCTCTGAATAACAGAAGACCACGATAAAAGTATCATCTTTAAAAAAAAATAAGATATTTCTTATTTCACAAATAAGAAGTTTACGATTTGGGCTGTTCTCAGGCTGGCTGAACTGTTTTTTAATGTCATCAGGGACTCAAATACTTTCCATAATTCTTCTGTGCTATCTTTAATACATCTGCCTCAAAATGGTTGCAGAATGGTTGGAGATGCTCCAAAGCAGCACAACCTCATGCAAAAACAACCTGCTGGAGAAGCAGAGGGCAGAGTCCCTCCTGAGAGACTCTATATAAAGGAGGAAAATCTTCCCCAGAAACCCCCTTACATCTCACGAGCCAGATTTGCATCACATTCCTTGTCTAAACCAATTTCTACCAACAAGAATCCATGTAAGATGATTGGCTTAAATAAAGGCAGCACGAACCAACTGGCACTGGGATGCTATCACTGTACCAGGTTGCGTGGTGTTTCCCTAAATTCACGTCCACCCGGAACCTCAGAATGTGACCTTATTTGGAAATAGGATCTCTGCATATGTGATTGGTTAAGTTAAAATGAGGTCATTCTGGATTAGGGTGGACCCTAAATCCAATATGACCGATGTCTTTATAAGAAAGGGAGAGGCCACACAGACAAAGACACCTACGGAGAAAAACACATGAAGGCAGAGGCAGAGATTGGAGTTACGCTGCCAAAGCCAAGGGACACCAAGGGTGCCAGCACCACCAGCAGCTAGAAAAGGGAAGGAAGGATTCTTTTCTAGAAACTTCAGAAGAAAAGAAGCCCTGTCAACACCTTAATTTTAGACTTCTAGGCTTCAGAACTGTAATAGAATGAAATCCTTTTGTTTTAAGTACCCAATTTGTGGTACTTTGTTGCAGCAGCCCTAAGGAGCCAGTAGGGTCACTTTTCTGGAACACAAGAAGGCGAACGAACCAGATATCAACCAGACATCAGGGCTCTGCCAGCAAGGAGGGGGTGGTGGGGAATGACTGCTGGTTAAGCATGAAAAGTCTCAACCGTAGTTGCCAGGTACACAGAAGGTACTGAATAAATAACTTCAGTTTTATTGTCATACACTCTTCTCTCCATTAGCCAATTGCAACTCCTTCTTTGGTTTAAGGCTTCTTGTCTCAAAATGCAAAATTACCTATCAGTAAAAGTAACTCTGTCTTAACAATCATTTTTCATTTTACTATATAGGGAAGTTTTGTAAAAGGGAAAGGTGGTTTGGAGTCGGGTGGATAGGTGGAAGAACAAAGAAAGAAAGCAGGCAAAAAGATAAGCCTAGTAGACTTAGAAGGCAAATTTGACCGACATTACAATTTTGCCTAGGGCCTGCTCCAAGCTGGGCTTTAATGAATGGATTTTATACTTGCACTGTTCCTCATGAAATCTAAATTCCCACTTGTACTAAGTCTGTAAAGCAAAGAACAAGACAGAAAACAAATCCTGTTAGGGCCTCTTCTAACATCTATGCCTCTTATTGCACATTACTGAGAGCAGAGGCTTTGTCTTAACTTGTTCCTTCTACCCCATGGCAGCCAGTACTGCAGAGGCTTATCCATGTGGGAGAAATGAAGTCAGATGATCTGGATAGGAAATGGCAGCTGGGTTTCCCCTGGTCTTGTCATGCGAATGCAAATCTTGACCCTCAGTGAACACATTTCACCTTTCAGTTTACTCACCTGGAAGATGGACTAGCATGACAAAGTAAGAAATACTTGTTTCTTCAAGGAAAAATTGGGTGGACAGTTTCCAAAGCTCCCAGCTCAGGAGTCAGCATCAAGCCTTCTACTTGCAGTCCTTCCAGTTACAAGGAAACTTCTCAGCTTAGCTGCAAAAATGGTTTCCTTGTAAGGCCATGAGAGGACCCTTGAACTCCATTGAAGGTAAATCAGGTTTCATCTGGGACAGTGTTACTGGACAAAGGTCATGAATTATTTTGCCCAAGGCACTCAATAACCAATTCCCAAGACACCAGGGTTTCAAAGGTAGAAAGAGTTTATTGCTAAGCACACAGTAGGAGAGCAGATGGCCTAGTGGTCCAAAATCTGTCTCCCCAAACTGCAGTGATACTGATAGTTTTATTAGAGAAGAAGATGGGCAGGGTTTAGGATATGAGCACGGTGGCCCCAGATGATGTAACTGGGCATGATCTAATTAGTGAGCATGCACAGATTGATTACATGCTTACTCACAAACTATATGTACGTAAATGAGATAAAGGTCACTCGTGGGTTAAAGTCTAAGCTACTGTGCATGTCAGGTGGGCCCATTTTGGTTAGATCCAGTCGCAGTTATCAACATAATTTTGGATTTGGGGTGGGTTAGTTCTGGGCTGACCCAAGACCCTTCATTAACAAACATTAGGGGATGTCTTTACTGATCACAAGACTTTAAAGTTGAGAAACTGGGTAACTGGGTACAAACAAAGGTGAGTCACAAGGTTTTTACAATCACAGGGGCAGAAGACAAGGGCTATACAATCATGATCAGAGATCAAGGCAGCTGGATTATAATTTAGAGATTTCAGGAATTTCCTTCTGTCTACTCCAGTATACCAGAAAGCAAAAAGGAATATCTATATAATGATTCAGTAGTCAAAATCATCCCTTACATCTGATTTCTCGGTTACAGTGGGCTCCTGGGTGGGCCTTTCCTTCTCTCAGGGGCCTCAGGATGGCTGGTGCCTTCAGCCTGGCTTCCTCTACATTCCCCTAAACTTGATCTAATCCCGTGTCGGCTCCTGAGTTCACAGGAGCTTTCAGCCTTGGTGCTCTCTATTCACCAGCAACTTCCCTGTGACTTCTAACTCACATTTCACCCACAGAGGGAATCTGTGGCTGGTCTCTGTCCAGATCATGAATAAGCAGCCTTCTCCTGCCCCAACACACACACCTCAGAAGAGGAGTAGCCCCTCAACCTGCCAGCTGGGTTCAGGCAACATGGGGTCATAGGACCCTTGTCTATGTAATGGGGACATAGGGGCAGATTCTGAGCAGGGGATTTGGGGGAGGAGGCACCCCGAAGGATATCTAGTACAGAGAGAAAGAGACAAAGAGCATGTGCTCAACAGTATTGAGCTAGAAGAACCAGAGAGGTTCTCTTTCTCTGAGAGACACCCCAGGAAGCAGAGAACACGGGTTGAATCTAAGGGATCATGGGTTTTGAAGGTCCCAGGATCTGTCTTCCTCCTTCCTCCTGTTCACACTCCACTTTCAGAGTTTTGTTGCTAATCAATAAATATCAAACGCAATAATAAAGGGGGGAAGTCATGAAGGTCACAGAGGCGCATTAAAGTCCATTCATGGGAGCCCTAGATGAAGTCTCTGCTTCCCTTCTAATTTGGCAAGTGAGAATCTCCAGGATTTTCCCTTCCCCTTTTATTCCTTAGATTGGAACGCACATTTCTCTCTGCTTTCAGCCATAGATTTCTAGAGGTAAAAGAATGCAAAAAGTGTCAGAGTCCTCCTCTTCATTTTCACATGCTGAGAGCAAGACCCAAAAAGAACAGTGTGTCATACCCATTTGCCAGAACATATCCTAGATCAGGAATCTGGCTTGGCCACCTAGAGGCCCACAGAACTCAGAGGGGCCTCAGAGTCACACCACAGCCTTCCCAGGCACCAGACACAGGCAGCCTGAAGCATCCCTTAGCTGCCCCCTGCTCACAGCTGATGTGCATCAGCGCAGCGTCATTCTGGCCCTATTAGAAGCATCAGCCCCGGAGATAACCAGAGCAAGCCACGTGCAGCTGGGCACATGCGGCCCACCTTCCTCAGCTAGTCTGCAATTTGAGAAAACCAAATATGTTACTCTTTCCACTGTATGAAATGGTACTGCTGTTTCTTCTCAAAGAGTACTGGCCAAAATCACTATCCATGGAAAATAAGTCAAGGTAGCATTGCAGCATCACAAAGGTGAAAATGAAGTGAACTGCATGCAGGCTCCCTGAAGGAAGCTGTTCTAGTCTGCTAGCTGCTGGAATGCAATATACCAGAAACAGAATGGCTTTAGAAAAGGGAATTTAATAAGTCGCTACTTTACAGTTCTAAGGCCAAGAAAATGTCCAAATTAAAACAAGTCTACAGAATTCTCCAATCAAAGGCATCCATCCAGGAAGAGATACCTTGGTTCAAGAAGGCTGATGAAGTTCAGGGTTTCTTCCTCAAGTGGAAGGGGACATGGTGAACATGGTCAGGGTTCCTCTCTCATCTGGAAGGGCACATGGCGAGCACGGCATCATCTGCTAGCTTCTTCCCCTGGCTTCCTGTTTCATGAAGCTCCCCAGGAGGCATGTTCCTTCTTCATCTCCAAAGGTCACTGACTGGTGGACTCTGCTTCTCGTGGCTATGTCATTCTGCTCTGGTCTCTCTGAATCTCTCATTCTCAAAAATGTTTCCTCTTTTATAGGACTCCAGAAACTTCTCAAGACCCACCCAAATGGGTGGAGACATGTCATCATCTAATCCAGCTTAACAACCACTCTTGATTAAATCACATCTCCAGGGAGATTATCTAATTACAGATTCAAACATACAGTATTGAATAGGGATTATTCTGCCATTACAAAATAGGGTTTTGATTAAAACATGGCTTTTCTAGAGTCCATATATCCTTTCAAACCGGCACAGAAGTGAAGACCAGTGCATGGACAAAATCTGTCCCAAATCTGAATGAAAGAATCTAGACTCTTAGTCACTGCCTTTCCCCTTGGTTATCTAAGAAATGGGCAACCCGGTCTGTGGAGAAAACCGAAGTGGGCACAGACACTGAGTCCTTTGCTCACTAGCTGTGTGGCCTTGGGCAGATAAGTCAACTTTTCTGGGGCACCACTCCCTCATCCACATAGCTTAGGACTGTTGTAAGAACTAGATGAGGTGGTATCTGTGCCAGCACAGACCTGGCAGACCTCAAGGGCTGGCATGAAGCAGGTACTAATGAAACAGAGTTACCATCACCGTGATTCGGCTGCATTGTGCCCAGTTGCTACCTATCACAATTACCAAGCTAAGCCAGCTGTTTCAACAGGGGGGAACTGGGGTTTCGTTGGACAGAGCCACTGGAATTCTTGTCCCACGGCCAGCCCAGAGCCATCACTGGACACTTGTTTTTCTGATGCTGAATTTCTCAACTTTGACACTATCGACATTTTAGACTGGAAAGTTCTTTGTTGTGAGGGGGCTGCCCTGTCCATTGTAGGATGTTCACTACCACCCCTGGCCTCTACTCACTAGATGCCTCCAGCACCCACCCACTAGTTGTAACAAAAACTGTCCTTGGATATT
The DNA here is from genome assembly GCA_004026745.1 of Myrmecophaga tridactyla. Classification (NCBI taxonomy): domain Eukaryota; kingdom Metazoa; phylum Chordata; class Mammalia; order Pilosa; family Myrmecophagidae; genus Myrmecophaga; species Myrmecophaga tridactyla. Next base: position 51,850 of record PVIY010001239.1, read on the forward strand.
GTCAAATGTCCAACTGGGGGGCAAACATGGCACCTGATTGAGAGCCACTGGTCTAACGAAATGCTTGTATGGGTTTCTTAACTCAGGATCAAAGAATCTACCCATTGTTTCTGGTTAGAAATCATATGCCCAAGGTTATCTTTTAGTGGTAAACCAGTGCAGAAATTAATTTCACATGTTTAGAAGCCGTGCATTCTAAGAGAAGAGAACTCCTTTACAAGGCTGCTTCAACGCCCCACTAATTCATCTAGAGTTAGGTCCTGCTTGGATAAAACGGTGAGAGGAGGAGGAGGTTTAAAACTCCAGAGCGTTCTCAGGAGCCCCTTGGCCTGGATTAGACCTCGTATCAGTCCAGTGCAGGCAGAGGCCCCCATGAGCGCCCACCAACTCACACAGAAGCATTGTTTCCAAGGGTATTTATCACTCGGTAGTTCAACAGGACCAAGGCATTGTTCTGTCCTGGGGGTCTGCCTGTGCAGGGGTCCCTTTCAAAAGAAAGGAACTTAAAAAGATAAATGAGTGAGGAAAGAATGGGGTCAGATGACCTGTGTGGCCCAGGCTTTAGCCCAGTTCTCCCCAAACCATTCAAAACAACTAACAACAAAAACAAAAACACAGTAGGGTGTGATTGAGATCCACCTGGCCCAGGAATGGGGTTGCCTGGCTCCCTGGCAAGCTCACTGCTGACTCCTTGTGTTGCCTTCTCCAGGAATACCCTGGGAGAACCCTCTGAGCTCCTACCAAAGTTTAGTGCCTTGAAAATATGCAGAAACTGGTCCTTTCTGCAGGCAGAAAACTAAAGTGGCTCCTTAGTGAGTCAAGAGAGGCAACCCCACATCAGCCACAGGAAATATTAAAGAGTGCTCTGAGAAGTGCCTGGAAAAGGAGAGAAGGAGGGGTGGAAAAGAGACAGAGGGAGAAATAGGTAAGGGAAAGAAAGCCCGAAAGAAGAAGAGATTCATTGAGCACTTATTATGCACCCATGAAAAGATCTTCCTTAAATGTTTCCCCCTTAAGTTGCCACCATGGCCTTGGGAGGGAGGTATTGCTATTCCCAGTTTTGTCAACAAGTAAACTCAGAGAAGAGAGGCGTTTGGCCAGCTGAGACTAGAAGCCAAGTCTGTCCAGTTGCAAAGCTCTTGCTCTCACACTGGCAGGGACTCTCAGTCCTGGTGGCAAAGTAGAATCACCTTAGAAACTTTAGAAAAATACCATTGCCCAGACCCCAGACCTGAGCGAGTAAATCAGAATTCTGGTGATGCAGTTTTTTGTTCGTTTGTTTCAACTTTTTTTTTATTGTATAGTATAACATCTATACAAAGCAAAGAAAGAAAAAAAGAATCGTTTTCAAAGCACTCTTCAACAAGTAATGACAGGACAGATCCCAGAACTTGTCATGGGCTACCATATGATCCTCTCAGAGTTTTCCTTCTAGCTGCTCCAGAGTATAGGAGGCTAGAAGGCATGCATTTTTTTTTTTAATCATCACAATCGACTTTCTTTTCTTTTTTGTGAAGAATCACATATACACACACACAAAAAAAAAAAAACAATAACTTTTGAAGCACAGCACAATTAGTTGTTGAACAGATTTCAGAGTTTGGTATGGGTTACAATTATACAATTTTACGTTGTTACTTCTAACTGCTCTAAGGTACGGGAGACTAAAATAAATATCAGTGTCATGCTTCACCGTCACACTCATTCATTAAGCCCTACTTTCTCTGTATAACTCCACCATCCCCTTTGATCTTTCTCCCACTCTTTAGAGGTATTAGGGCTATGGCCATTCTAACTTTTTCTTGTTGGATGGGGCTGTCAATAATACGGGATAGGGGAGTGGAACCAGCTGATGCTCCGGATGGGCGTGTTATTTTTGTCAAAGCTCCCCAGGTGATTTCCGTGAGCATCCAGATCAGGAACCACTGCCTTACACAAGGAATGGTGGAAGGGAGGAGTGGACAGAAGGTCGGATGGAGTGGAGCAGAAAGACATTGAGAGCCACCCTATAGCAGCTACTCTCCTATCCCACGTCCCGCACCCCAATAAGTGAGCATGAAGAGAAGTTGAGCACCTTTAATATGTGAAAAATAAAGCATCTGGGAAGATAAATCCACAATCCCATCATAGAATATGATACATCCCAGTAGGAGCTGCTTCTGCATGATGGGCTTTCTCATGCAGTCTACTCCACTGTGTCCCTTTACCACTGCAGAGCACTGCTTCTCAGCCAGGGGCAATGCCACACCCCTGACCCCTAGGGACGTTTGGCAATACCTGGAGATGTTTGGGGTTATCATACTGGGGGAAGGTATACTAGCAGATGGCTGCTAAACATCCTACAATGGGTAGCTCAGCACCCCACAAGAAAAAATGATCCAGCCCCAAGTGTCAGTAGTGCCAAGGTTGAGAATTCTGGCTGTAAAGAAGCAAAAGTCACCTCTAGGTAGAACCAGAGCCTTGAGTGCAGTCCACAACCCTTCTCCAGGTCAGAAGTCTACCCTTGACCAGGCATAGCTCAAAGAATCACAGAATCTTAGAGCAGGGAGAGACTTCTGAGGCAATCTAGTCCAATACCCCAGAAGGGTCTTTAGGAAAATCTTAGCACAAAGCTACGAAATATTTACCAAACCACGATGATGCTTTCCTGGCTTCCCTCCCAGGTTGTGAACATGTGGCCAATTAGCTAAAAATGGCATTCCTTGCTGCAAATTCTTACTCACTGATTTAACAAATACTTGTTGAATGCCCAGTATGCTCAGGGCCTGTGTGCCTGCTTCCCCTGATGAAGTTGTTACCCATCCTAGGATAAATCCAGGTGACATAGGCAGGTTGGGATTAGGTCTGCAAAGAGCTGGAGGAGACAAGAGCAACTCTGCAGGGTGATGCAGGGGTGAGAATCCACAGAGCCTGCAGCCCAAAGGCTGAAGGCCAGCATTCCTCCTAGCCCCAAGTCGCCCCTCTCCCCAGGAAAAAAAGTTCTCCTGCCCAACTCCCACCTCCCTCCCACCTCGGGCTTGTTACAGGCTGCACTCACCAGCCACCCAGTCGGCACAGCTGTCTCCTCTCAGCTTTGCTTCACTGTCACTGACAAGAATAAGTGCTCCATTGTAACTTGCCACGAAAATGGAAACTGCTCAGGGGAAGAAATTGGGAACATTTTGTACTCCAGGGTCACAAAAGATTTAAAAGTCCTTCTCCCTACTGGAGGTCTCATTTATACTGGGCAAAAACAAAAACAGAATGAAAACTTGTCAAATGGATTGTGAGATAAAGGGAAATGTTAGAGAGGCTAAACGCGTGGGGGCCAGGAGAAAAGGGAAAGGCAGCAACTCAAAGCCTCCACGTGGGAGAAATTGAGGCTGAAGTGTGGGGTGGGGTTAGGGGGCAGTTTCCAGCATGATGCTGGAGCAAGGGGTGCAAAGGTATCTCCCGCATCCTCCAGTGCCTGAGGACCCCTCCTTTCCATACCAAGAAACACAGCTCTGGATGCCTCTTCCCTCCCCCACACAAATCCTGGGCACAGTTGTGCAGTCAAAATCTGAACCAGGGACAACTGTCCCGATATAAAGGGGAGGGTAGGCCAAAGCCATGTGGCATGGTGGAGGCTGTGATCACAGCGGAAGCTGCCAACATTTCAGGTGAGTCTCCAATTCTAATTCTTTGGGACTCAGTTTAAAAGTAATTTCCTGGGTGCACGGGTGGTTCAGTGGTAGAATGCTGGCCTTCCATGAGGGAGACCCGGGTTCGATTCCCAGACCATGCACTTAAAAAAAAAAAAGTAATTTCCAAACCGCTCAGATTCATTCATTCACTCTCCAAATAGTTATTGAATGAATGTTCCACAAGGGTTAGGTGCCCTTGTTGTATGCCGTCATAGCAACCCTCTTCTCCTTTTTAACCCTCGATCATTATGGTAATCAACTAACTACTCATGTGATCATTTGTTATTGTCTTTTCCTGCCACCCACCACATCTTTCCAAAATATGAGCTATCTAAGAACAGGTATCAAATCTATGCTGTTAACTGTTGTATCCCCAGAGTCTAGCATACAGTTGGCATCTATTAGGTGCCAATATATATTAAATAACTGAGTGAAAACATGGATGGGCAAACTGTTTAGGTCAGCTCTGTCCAAGAGAAATAGAATACCAGCCACGTGTGTAATCTTCAATTTTCCAGAAGCCCTATTTTAATGGCTGAAATTGATTTTAATAATTTATTTTATTTAACCTAATTATATCTAAAATATTATATCAGCATTTAATCAACGTAAAAATTTTTATTAAAGAGATATTTTACATAACATGTTTTGTTTCCTGGACTGCTCAAGCAAATACCATGAAATGAGTTAGGTGAGGCAATGAGAATTTATTAGGTCAGTTTTGAGGCAAAAAGAAAGCTCAAATCAAGGCTTCATCCAGGTGGTGCTTTCTTCTTGAAGACTGGCATTCTGGGGCTGGTTGTCAGAGATCCAGTGTCCTTGCCTTGTCACATGACAAGCCGCGTGATGGTGTCTCCTGGTCTCTCCCTTCTCTTCTGTGTTCTGCTTTTGGCTGCCTCCTGTGGCTTTTTCTCTCCCTGTCTGAATTTCATTGTTTATAATGATAAAGGACTCCAGTAATAGGAGTCAGACCCATCCTGGTGGAGGTGGGCCAAACCTTACCTGAAATAACTTCATCGAAAGGTCCTACTTACAATGGGCTCTCACCCTCAGGAATGGACTGGGTTTAAGAACATACTTTTCTGGGGTATGTATAGCTCCAAACCATCACATTCCAATCTTAAAAATCTGGCATGTATTTTAGATTTATATTTATCTCAGTTCATAGTAGCCACATTTAGGTGCTCAGTAGCCACATGTGTCTACCATATTAGTAAAAGTTTGGGTTCCGTCAGGGCTCCACCATTGTGTTTCTTTTCTGATAAGGTAGGAGAAAAATTATACCACGTTATACACAAGAGATGGTATAGCCATTCTTCTTTTTTTTTTTTTGAGTGAACAGAATAAATTGCTTATTATTGAAATCATGGGGAATAAATAGACGCTAGAAATACAAATATTATTCAATACTTTATTAATAGATATTAGAAATTTGTCAGGAAAAAAAAAACCTTATGAAGTTCTGCTTTATGGGAACCATAAGGAGGAAAGAAAAGAAAATGTAGTATTTTTGTATTAATGAAATAATCAATCAATAAATTATGATTGTTTAATACAACATATTATTTGCTTTTAATGTTTTGGAAAAAAACAAATTAAACATAGATACAATGGAATCCACCTGTGCACCTTTCCCTAATTCCATTACCCTCTTCCTTTTCCCAGAGATATTCATGTACCTGAATTTTTTCTTATGAATTTGTTTTTATCTCTAATATACTTTTATTCAATAATTGCATATGTCATATGTATCTGTAATCAATATGAAGTAATGTTTTGCAGCTTGCTTTTTAAAAGTCAACATTATGTTTTTGAGATTTAGGCATGTTGATATTTATAGCATTAGTTCTTTTTTTTTTCCCACCATTATTCTTAAGAGTATATGTGTCGGTTTGAAACTATTATGTACCCCAGAAAAGCATGTTTTAACCCTGATCCAATCTTGTGGGGGCAGCCATTTATTTTAATCCTGATTCAATATTGTAGGATGGAAACTTTAGATTAGATTTTCTCCACGGAGGTGCAGCATGCCCAGTTGTGGGTGATCTTTGGATTAGATGGAGATGGAACTTCACCCACTCAGGGTGGGTCTTGATTAGTTCACTAGAGTATTTTAAAAGGGGAAATATTTTGGAGAAAGCTCACAGCTAATGCAGACAGTTGCCTCAGACCTGACAGAGCCAACATGAGACCCAGATATTGGAGATGCTTCGAGCCCAGGAGACATCACCATGTGCCTCCCCATCAGATGCTAAGAAAGCCAGAACCCAGAGTTGTGTCCCTGAGCAGATGCTTAGAGAGGAAACCACTGTCATCAGAACCTGGAAGCAATGGAACTGGGAACAAGGATCAGCAGACATTTGCCTTCCCATCTTTCAAAGGTGCTCCAGATGGCATCAGCCTTTCTTGAGTGAAGGTAACCTCTCATTGGTGCCTTAATTTGGATATTTTCTTGGCACTAGAACTGTAAACTTGTAACTAATTAAATTCTTTTTTTAAGAGCCATTCCATTTCTGGTATACTGCATTCCAGCAGTTTAACAAATTAATACAGTTTTTGGTACCAGAGAAGTGGGGTGTTGCTGCAGTTTGCAAATACCAAATATGCTGGAAAATCTTTTAAAATGGATAATGGAAAGATTACAGAAAATTTGTGAGGATCTTGATAGAGAAGGCCTAGAATGCTTTGAAGACACTGTTGGTAGAAATGTGGACTCTAAAGAGACCTCTGATGAGGCTTTAGACAGAAGTGAAGAATATGTCTTCACAAACTGGAAGGCATTCTTTGTGGATGGAAGGCAGAATTTGAGAGTAATGAACTTGGATATTTAGCAGAAGAAATTTCCAAATTAAATGTGGAAAAGGCAGCCTGGCTGCTCCTTGCAGCTTATAGCAAAATTTGAGAGGAAAGAGATAAGTTGAGAACTGAACTCTTGGGTACAAAGAAAACAGAAACTGATGGTCAGAAAATTCTCGGCTTCCCAAAAGTGAGACTTCAGTGAATAGGTCCCTATGTGAGAGTTTAACCAAACTTGGAAGCAGTCAGGCATTTCAGGTCAAGTGAAGATTGGAGATGGCATTATCCAGAAAGGATCTGTGGAAAGTCCTATTGTCTGATGGGTATGATCCCAGTATATTGCATAGAAAACAAACAAGAGTGTTGTGGGGTCTATATAAAGGGAAGCACTGCCAGTCTGGACTGAAAGGGACAGAAAAACAGCAAATTGAAGGGAAAATGGCTTCAGACACAGAAGCATGGAAGCTAAGGTCTGGAGCCAGGAAATTTTGGGCCAGGAAAGTGGATCCATCCATACACATGGGGAAGGTGAGTTTGCCCCAGAAGCAGAAGGCAGGCCTTCCACTTCGTTGCTCAGGAAGAGTTGTGTTGCCCCAGGCCTCAGAGAGGGTGGAGTGCGTAAACAGGGGAGCTGAAGGAAGCCTGGTTGCCACTCCTATTGTTCTGGAGGGGTTGAGTGTGCACCCCAGAGATGGCAGAGATCCAAGGTATTGTCCAATATTTGGAAAGGATAGGTCTGAGAAAAAGGCAGTCCCCCCAATGAGCTCCAGTCTTGAAATCCTCATCCCAGCTGTTCAAGAGAGCAAGGCCACTGCATAAGCTCTTGGAAAGGGTGAGACTGCTGCTTTTTACAGCTCTGAGGATAAATGACTCAGACTTTGAAATCTAATGGAATTTGCCCTGCAGCTTTTCAGGACTGTTTGGTTTTCATGATCCCTGTTTTCCTTTTGATTTCTCCCTATGGACATGGCAAGATATATCTTAGCAAAAAAGATTATGGACATACAAATGGTAGAGGCTAAGAAAAAATCTTTTAAATGCCCATTGAGGCAGAATTTAGACTTGACATGGCACATATTGTCATTGGCAAGAAAGGGATGTACTGATTTAAGTAAAAAAAAAACTTTTGTGAAAACAAAACAACTTTTGTGGTTCCCCACTCACAGGAATATACTCACCAGTTTCCACGATGGAGCAGGTTGTTCTAATGCATAGCTCTCATCTGTTAAGTTCAAGTGCCAGACTTCCAGGAAGACAATGGAATAAGATAGTCTGCATTCACCCCTGTTCTGTGGAACAACTAGACAAGTGACAGAAAAATGACCAAGATAGAGGTTCCAGGGTATGAGTGACCAGAGAGGGACTTCTACATTATAAAGGGAGGACCTGGATGAAAAAGTGAAGAAATTATGATTGAGAGGACACTCGAGCAGCCTGCAGTGCACAGTTCAGAGCAGAAGCCGAAGGAGTAGGCCCACACCACCACCTCCGCATCAGCTGGGGACATATTCCCTTTCAGCTGTGCAGCCAGGACCTCCCGTGAGGAACCCAGAAGCCAGCAGACTTGATTTACCTATCTGCTGGTAAACGGACCACAGTGCCTGCCCCCCCTCCCAGAGGCAGGCTGCTGTGGGCACCTGGCTTTGGCTGAGACTTGGGGGCCCGCCCCTCAGGAGGAGGCAGGGACACAGACCTGAGCGGATCTGATAATTGGCCAGTGAAAGAGACTCCCTGAGTTCCACTGCTTCTATCCTTTCTCCATGGAGGCCCAGTGAGCTCACGGCATGCACAGGCAGAGAGGCGGGATGTGGGAGTGAGTCCCACTGCACCTCCAGGAGCTCCTGAACTGGCTGCGGGAAGGGTTAATTGAAATACTCAATCCCACAGCCCAAGGTCATTCCACATGGGAGCTTGGGGACCATGAGACCCATCATGCCCACAAGTGGATATTCTGTTAAGGTGCACACCACCCAACCTCCAGCCCCAGAATTGGCAGCTTTCAGCTCACAAGGAGACCTGCAACCTTGACTGGCTTTGCACCTGGTTGGATCCCAGCCCAGCCAGCTGACTTAGTTGGGAAAAGTTGGACCTGAGGGACAGAGGTGGCTCAAGAGCACCATCTGCTTGGAAGACATGGAAAGCGCAGTCTGTCAAACTTTCTCCCTAGCTTTTAACAAATCTCCAATTAGAGTTGCAAGTCCTTTCCTAGTCTTGGTTAGGTAGAGAATGACTGACAAACCAAATGCAACAGGAGACCTTTAATACAAACCCAAGCAACTAGAAAATCTTAGACGAGCAAGGAAAATCAATAGTCAAAACAATCTTAACAAGATAATGAATGCCTCAGAGGCAGGAGAAAATCACAAAGCATATGAAGAGGCAAGAAAATACAGCCCAGCCAAATGATCAAATTAAAATGCCAGAGGAGACACAGAATTTGGGACAAATACAAATCTCTTAAATAAGTTCAATGGGTTGGCTAAAGATATAAAAGATGTCAAGAAGACAATAGAAGAGCATAAAGAAGAATTTGAAAAAATTAGTAGAAAAATAGCAGCTCTTACAGAAATGAAGGATACCATAGATCAAATTAAAAATATACTAGAGATAAACAACAGCAGATTTGAAGAGGCAGAAGAAAGAATAAGTGAACTAGAGGACAGGACAACTGAATTCAAACTTGCACAAGAGCAAATGGTAAAAAAATTGGAAAACTTTGACCTTGATCTCAAGGAAATGATGGATGACATGAAGTGCACAAATATAAGAATCATCAGTGGTCCCAGGAAAAGAAGAGAAGAGTAAAGGGCTAGGAAGATTAATTGAGGACATAACTGGGGAAAACTTCCCAGCCCTTATAAAGGACATAAACGTGCAAATCAAAGAAGCCCAATGAATTCCAAATAGAATAAATCCAAATAGACCTACTCTAAGACACACACTAATCAGTCTGTCAAATGCTAAAGAGAAGCTGAAAGCCTGGAAAGCAGCAAGAGAAAGGCTATTTTCTACATACAAAGGAAGTCACATAAAATTAAGTTCACACTACTCAACAGGCACCATGGAGGTGGGAAAGTAGTGGTGTGATATATTTAAGATTCTGAAAGAGAAAAATTTCTAGCCAAGAATACTTTATCCAGTAAAATTGTCCTTTAAAACTGAGGGAGAGATTAAATTTTTCACAAAAAAATGCTGAGAGAATTTGTTAACGAGAGACTGGTCCCACAAGAAACACTAAAGGGAGTTCTGTTGGCTGTAAAAAAAAGACAGGAGAGAGAGGTCTGGAGGAGGGCACAGGGTTGAAGAGTATTAGTAAGGGTAACTTAAAAGATAAAAAGAAAGAGAGGGAAAAGTGTATAGATCTAACAAATAAAAACCAAACAAAAAGGTGATAGATTCAAGAATTGCCTTTAGAGTACAACTTTGAATGTTCATGGACTAAACTCACCAATTAAAAGATACAGATTGGCAAAATGGATTTTAAAATATGGACCACCTATATGCTGTTTACAAGAGACTCATCTTAGACCCAAGGATGGAAAGAGATTGAAAGTGAAAGGATGGAAAAAAGATATTATATACAAGTTGTAAACAAAAGAAAACAGGAATACCTTTACTAATATCAGACAAAATAGACTTTAAATGAAAAGATGTCATAAGAGATAAGGAAGGACACTACATGTTAATCAAGGTGACAATTCACCAAGAAGAAATAACAATCATAAATGCTTATGCACTCAATCAAGGAACTCCAAAGTACATGACACAAACATTGGCAAAACTTAAAGAAGCAACAGATGTTTCAACAATACTAGTGGGAGACTTCATATACCACTCTATTCTATAGATAGAACAACGAAACAGAGGATCAATAAGAAGAGAACTTAAACAACTTGTAAATGAATTAGACCTAACAGACATATATAGATTGTTACACCCCGACACACCAGGATATACATTCTTCTCAAGTGCTCATGGAACAGAGTCCAGAATAGATCATATGCTGGGGGCACAAAACAGGTCTTAACAAATTTTAGAAGACTGAAATTATTCAAAGCACTTTCCTTGACCACAACAGAATGAAGCTGGAAATCCATAACCACTAAAGAACCAGAACGTTAACAAATATATGGAGATTAAATAGCACACTCTTAAGCAATCAGTGGGTCAAAGAAGATATGAAAAGAGAAATTGGTAAATATCTGGAATGAAAATAAGAATACAACATATCAGATCTAAGGGATGCAGCAAAGGCTGTGCTGAGAGGGAAATTTATTGCCCTTAATGCCTGTATTAAAAACAAGAAAGAGCAAAAATCAAGGATTTAGCTGCTCACCTAGAGGAACTAGAGAAAGAACAGCAAAATAACCCCAAAGCAAATAGAAGAAGAGAAAAACAAAGATTAAAGCAAAAATAAATGAATTGGAGAACAAAAAAAAATAGAAAAAATCAATAAAACCAAAAGTTTGTTTCTTTGAGAAAATCAATAGAATTGATGGATCCTTAACTAGGTTGACAAAGAAAAAAAAAAAACAGAGAGGATGTAAATAAATAAAATCAGAAATGAGAGAGGGCTCATTACCATTGACCCTGAATAAATAAAAGGAATCATAAGAGGATACCATGAACAACCATATGCCAACAAACTAGACAACTTAGAGGTGGAGAAAACCCTAGAAATATATGAACAACCAACACTGACTCAAAAAGCAATTGAAGACCTCAGCAAACCAATTACAGGTAAAGAGACTCAATCAGTCATCAAAAATCTTCCTACTAAGGAAAGCCCAGGGCCAGAAGCCTTCACAGGGGAATTTTATCAAACATTCCAAAAAGAACTAACACCAATCCTGCTCAAACTCTTCAAAAAAAATAGAGGAGAAAAGAACATTACCTAACTCATTTTATGAAGCTAACAGGACTCTGATATCAAAACCAAATAAAGATGCTACAAAAAAGGAAAACTGTAGGCCAATCTCCCTAATGAATATAGATGTAAAAATTCTCAAGAAAATACTAGAAAATGGAATCCAAGGATATATTAAAAGAATTATACACCAAGACAAAGTGAGGTTTATTCCAGACATGCAGGAGTGGTTGAAAACAATAAAATCAATTTAATACAACATCTTAATAAGTCAAAAGAGAAAAATCATATGATAATCTTGATTGATGCTAAAAAAGTATTTGACAAAATTCATCATCCTTTTCTGATAAAAACATTTCAAAAGGAAGGAATAGAAGGAAACCTCCTCAAAATGATAAAGGGCATATATGAAAAACCCACGGCCAGCATCATACTCAATGGTGAGAGACTGCAAGGCTTATCCCTGAGGTCGGAATGAGACAAGGATACTCACTGTCACCACAGTTATTCGACATTGTCCTAGAAGGTCTAGCTAGAGCAATCAGGCAAGAAAAACAAATAAGAGGCATCTAAATCAGAAAGGAAATAGTAAAACTTTTATTATTTGCAAATGACACAATCCTATACTTAGAAAGTACTGAAAAATCTATGACAAAGCTACTTGAGCTAAAAACAAATTCAGCAAAGAGGTGGGATACAAGATTAGTGTGCAATAATCAGTAATGTTTATATACACAAGTAATAATCTAACTAAGGAGACAGTTAAGAAAAAAATACTATTCACAACAGCAACTAAAAAATCCAGTATCTAGGAATAAACTTAACCATGGATATAAAGGATCTGTACATAGAAAACTACATAACATTGCTAAAAGAAATCACAGAAGAGCTAAATATGTGGAAAGACATTCTGTGTTCATGGATAGGAAGGTTAAAAGTAGTTAAGATGTCAATTCTATCCAAATTCACCTACAGATTCAATGCAACACCAATTAAAATTCCAACAACCTACTTGAAAGATTTGGAAAAGATAGTTACTGAATTTATTTGGAAGGGAAAGGGGCTGTGAACAGCCATATACTAAAAAAGAAGAATGAAGTGGGAGGGCCTATACTTTCTGATTTTAAAGTTCCTTGTAAAGCCACAGTGGTCAAAACAGCATGGTATTGGCACAGAGATAAATATATTGATAAATGGAATCAAATTGAGAGTTCAGCAATAGACCCCCAGATCTATAATCAGTTGATCTTCAATAAGGCCCCCTAATCCACTGAACTGGGACAGAACAGTCTTTTCCATAAACGGGGCTGGGAGAGCTGGATATCCACAACCAAAGGAATGAAAGAGGCCCCCTACTTCACACCCTATACAAAAATTAACTCAAAGTGGATCAAAGACCTAAATATAAGTGCCAGTACCATAAAACTTGAAGAAGAAAATACAAGAAGCATTTTCAAGACCTAGTAATAAGAGGTAGCTTCTTACCCTTACACCCAAAGCACAAGCAATGAAAGAAAAAAATAGATAAGTGGGAACTTCTCAAAATTAAATGTTTCTGTGTCTCAATGAACTTTGTCAGAAAGGTGAAGGGGCGGCCAACTCAATGGGAGAAAATATTTGGAAACCATTTATCTGTTAAGGGTTAGATATCCACTATTGCAGTAATTAGGTTCTTGTGTCAATTTGGCCAGGTGATGGTGCCCAGTTCTGTTGCTGTGGACGTAAATCATCAGCACGTGAAATTCATCTATGGCTGATTACATCTGTAATTGGCTAAGGGGAGTGACTTCCACAATGAATGACATTTAATTTCATTAGATGGAAGCTTAAAAGGAGCTTTTTTATATCTTATCCTCTGGAGGGACTGCCTCAGAGTCCTGTTAGCTTCATAAAATGAGTTAGGTAGTGTTCTTTTCTCCTCTATTTTTTTTGAAGAGTTTGAGCAGGACTGGTGTTAGTTCTTTTTGGAATGTTTGATAAAATTCCCCTGTGAAGGCTTCTGGCCCTGGGCTTTCCTTAGTAGGAAGATTTTTGATGACTGATTGAGTCTCTTTACCTGTAATTGGTTTGCTGAGGTCTTCAATTGCTTTTTGAGTCCATGTTGGTTGTTCAGAAGTCAGAAGAGAGAAAAGGATCTTGGCACAGCCCAGTACAGCTCAGCTCAGCTCAGAGATCAGACCCAGATGTTTGGAGATGCAGAAAGGAAATGCCCCAGGGAAAGTCATTTGAACCCAGAGGCCAGGAGAGAAGCCAGAAGACATCACCATGTGCCTTCCCATGTGACAGAAAAAAACAGAAAAGATAGTTACCTTCCCTCCAAGGAACTGTAAATTTGTAACTAAATAAACCCCTTTATAAAGGCCAATTCATCTTTGGTGTATTGCATCCTGGCAGCCTTAGCAAACCAAAACAAGTATATATAAAGAAATCATACAACGCAACAACAAAAGACAAACAACCCAATTATAAAATGGGCAAAAGATCTAAATAGACATTTTTCTGAAGAGGAAATAAAAATGGCTAAAAAGTACATGGGGAGATGCTCATCTTCACTAGCTATAAAGGAAATGAAAATCAAAACCACAATGTGATATCATCTTGCACCTGTAAGAACGGCTGCCATTAAACAAACAGGAAACAATAAATGTTGGAGAGAATGTGGAGAAATTGGAACACAATGCCCTGCTGGTAGGAATGTATAATGTACAGCTGCTATAGAATACAGTTTGGCAGTTCCTCAGAAAACTAAGTATTGAGTTGTGCTAAGACCTAGTAATACCACTACTTGTTATTCATCCAGAAGAGCTGAAAGTGGTGTCACAAACAGACATTTGTATAGCAATAGTCATAACAGCATTATTCACAATTGCCCAAATATGGAAACCACCCAAGTGTCTGTCAACAGTTGAATGGATAAACAAAATGTGGTATATATATATGATGGAATATTATGCAGCAGTAAGAACAAATGAGGTCCTGAAGTATATGACAACAAGGATAAACCAAGAGTACATAAAGTTGAGTGAAAAAGCCAGACACAAAAGGATAGACACTATATGATTTCACTAATATGAACACCCTAAAAAATTGTAAACTCAGAGTCTTAAATATGTAAAAAAACAGGAGATCTAGAGCTAGATAGGAGCTAGCAAAGGGGAAAAAGTCACCTAATATGTATAGATTAGTTAATGAGATTGAACTTAAAAGTATGGGAATGGAGAGAGGTGATGGTAGTTCATTAGGGGTAATAAATAATAGTGCTATATTGAAGGTGAATATGACTGAAAGGGGTTGTTTAGAATCACAAACCACCAATTAGCACTACAAATATAAATAAGTGATTGCATGAACTACTTCAAAAGTATGACCTTGTACAGGGTTAACAATACAAGGGTACATAGGAAAAACTATGTATTGCATGCTATCTATATTTAATACCACAACAATACTAGAGGCAAATAACTGGGGGAGGACAAGAGTTAAGGGGAATTATGGATTTTCTCTTTGGTGTAGGGGTGTCTATCTGTTATTTTTCTCTCTGAAGCAGTGAAATGGTCCAGAATTGAGAGTGATGATTGTACAGCTGAGGATACTGTGAAACACTGTTAATTTTAGATAGAATATATTCTATACGACTATATCTCAGCAAAATCTGCAGATTCAAATAAATAAACAGAAAGAGTCAAGTGCTAGAGAAAACATGGAGAGAGAGGTATACCTATTCAATGTGTGTAGGGCAGCAGAATGGGGCAGTATATAGGATCTCCATGTGATTAGGCAGTCTTGTGCCTGGAAATGTACTCAGAAGAACCGCAAGCAGAGACTCGAATAGACATTTGCACACTGATTTTTATGACGCCATTATTCATGATACCCAATGGATGGAGGTGGCTGAAGTGTGCATTGACTGAGAAGCAGAAGGGCAAACTGTGCTGTATATATAAGACGTACTATTGCACAGCTACAGAAAGGAACAAAGTCATGAGACACGCAATAAGGTGAATCAACCATGAGGACATTATGTTGGGCAAAATAAGCTAAGAACAAAGTGACAAATATTGTATGATCTCTTTTAGAAAATACGTAAAAGAAAATTGAGGTTTTGATTTTAAGCTCATATAGCAGTTGCATTTATTCCTGAGCTTTAAGTGTTAATTCTAAATTCTGAGATGCTCTGCTATATGTGTAAAACGTGGAACTTTAGGTACCTGTGTGACACCAAAGACTCAGAGCTGCAGTTGTGCAAGTCTGAAAGTCCGCATTCCTACATGCAGTAACTATTTCAAAAGCTGAAAAGGAGATCACTTTTCATTTAGAGATAACAATGAAACCAATCTGGTTGGGACGAAGGTAAATCAGAATGCAGGGTACAGATGATGGTGTCTATATTTTAGAATTTCATCTACTGTATGAGACCAAAAGAAGAGAGATTTATTTTGTCCAAAAACTAAATTTTCTGTAGTACACAACCTAACTTAACCTGTCGGGCCAGTTCAGTTAAATAATCTAAACACACAGCACCTAGAATTGGGAACGAATTCTTGCAATTCTGTTTAACTTAATGTAATACGTGGATACATTCCAGACTATGTTGGGCAAATAATTTTTAAAGTATTGCTAAAGTTTCTTGAGGTCTGGAGAAAAATACAGAACAATTAAAGTTTCTTACTTTGGAAACCCTGATACTCTCTCAAACATTAGGGACTTCCGAGTTGACAGGCCAAGCTCTCGATTTTGAGACTTACTTTTATGAAACTTACATCTGTAGAGGAGAAGCTAAGCCTACCTATAATAATACCTAAGAGTTAACTTCCAGAGAACCTCTTTTGTGGCCTCTCTCTCTCTCCCTCTAAGCTCAACTCTGCAAGTAAAATCATTACCTCTCCTTACACGAAACATGCCGTCCAGGGGTGTAAGTCTCCCTGGCAATGTGGGACATGACTCCCAGGGATGACCTTGGCCTACCTGACCAAAAGGTGGAAAAGAAATGTAACAAAATAAGGCTTCAGTAGCTAGAGATTTCAAATAGAGTTGAGCGGCTATTCTGGAGGTTACTCTTATGCAAACTTCAGCTAGATGTTGCTAATTGTCATGGTGTGCTAAACCTCAACAAACAGTATTCCCGTAAACCCTAAAAAATACCCAGGGCCCTACTGGGACTCTATAAAAGTTTCATTCACTGAGTTTATTTTTCAGAAACCTAAAACTTCCAGATAGTTCCTAGGACAGGTAAGTACTGAAACTCAAAGTTACCAGTCTCTCCAAGAGCATCAACCAGTTGCATCCCATTACCCCATAAAGTCAACAATGCTTTTCAACATGAAAAAGTTAGGATTGCCATTACCCTAAAGAATGGGAGAAGGATCAAAGGAGAAGGAGGAGTTATTTCAGTGAAGAAAGGATTTAGCAAATGAGTATGACTACTGAATCATTATATTGATATTTCTTTTTTAGTCTCCAGTGCCTTAGAGCAGTTAGAAGAAAACACCTGAAATGTTGGCACTGTAACCCATACCATACATTGAAATTTTTGCTATACCTACTTGTTAAAATATTCTTTGAGATTTAACGCTTTTTGTATGTATGTTCTAGTTCACGATAAAATAATGTTAAAAAAAAATTCGAGTTCCACTGTACAGTTCACACAAGTTCACTCTTTTCTAATCCAGATGTAAAGCAACGTGATATTTGCATTTTATATATTTCCTGTTCTGGGGCATAAAGTCTGCCCAGGGAAGCTGAGCACTTGGGCAGGTCCCAGCTATGGGCAGATGCCTCCCTCATCCCTGGTTGCTGCCATCATCTAGAGAAGTGCCTGGGTGGACTCGGCATGGCAGGGGCAGCCCACAGTCTACTTAGGTCCAAGGGATCCCCACCAAGCTGGGGTAGCTCCAAGCCCACTCTAATTCCACTTCTAGTCTGTGCTGAAGATCACCTTACAGCCCACTAGAGCAAGGACACTAGGACAGACCCAAGCTTAACAGGCACTCTCCTGTCCAGGGGCCACCGAGCCCAGTGATGTCCAGATCACTGAGTGTGGGTGGGAAGTAGAGTAGGACCTGAAGGTGAAATGGCATGGTGCTCTTGTCCAGGTCTCTTTGCAAAGACGATCATAAAGCATGGAGACGCTCCTATGAATCACTGTGGATCACACTTCCACAGGCACTCCCCTGTATATGTGCATGTGTGTGTGTGTGTGAATGTGAGTGACCAAGATGCCAAAGAACCCCCATCTGCTGGAATGTACCCACCACTGGAAGGTACCTACTGGTTTCCACAGCAGTCTAAAGGTGAGTGTTCACTTACTTGGGAGGTAAGAACACAAAAAGAGTGGGTTCTGAAGTCCACCCTGAAGACTCTAGGAACTTTTTTGCCATTCATTCTTCTGATACTGCCTCTCCCCCATTCTCTATATCCTTCTATTCAAACTGTATTTTATGCACTGTAATATACAGTGGGAGCTTGTGAGAAATGCAAAAATAGACAGACGGACTATAAGGTGGAGAAGTGGAGATGTGAGGCAATGAGGCACAGAATGAGAAGCATTTTCTTTCCTTAGAGGACCTGACTGTAAATATTTTAGGCTTATGGGCCATACTGTCTCTGTCCCAACCGTTCAACTCTGCCATTGTAGCTCGAAAGCAACTACCTGCAATACATATATAAATGGGTATGGCTGTGTTCCCATAAAGCTTTATTTGCAAAAACAGGCAGCTGGTCCATTGGCCATAGTTTGCTGATCCCTGGTCCAGGCCATGGTTTAACTGAGCCCATCAATTTTATTTCAATTATTATATCTCTTTTTTTAAAATTTCTATTTGAGTCTCTCAAATTTACCTGTTCTCTTACATAAAGATTTATTTTTGCTTTATGGACTCTATTTTTTCCTTTATTTCTTTGAACCTTTTAAACATTTGTATTTTAAGTCCATTTCCATCATTTTATTATCTTGGTGATAATAAAATGTGATTCCTCTAGTTTACTATGTTACCTTTGTTTATGACAACTGCTGGCTAACTCTCATGGGATGGATTTCTCCTATGAGTTGTAATTTTTGCCTGTGAGCTCATCTTCTGCAGGGAGTGGCACCTCCCATATTCTACATGTCCTCTAGGTGTGCAGGTATTGTTATGGAAAGGTTTTCTGGTGACCTCACTTGTGTTTTCCACACCAATTGGATAGTGCAAGGATTGTGACCTTGCACTTGCATATAATGTGGGCTCAAGGTTCTAATTCCTCTTTCCTGATGTTTTCCTTCTATATCCCTGGGTAAGTGACACCCACTTCCATGCCATGTTCTTGGGTCAGAGGGTGGAGGGTTTTTTGGTTACAGTGGGGAAAACCCTCTCCCAACTCCTGGCTTTTGAAAGGAATTCAGTTCCAGTTCAGCTCTACCCATTGGGTCTGTAACCTCAACGCCTGTCCTTGTATAAGTATCAAAATCCAACTACCAAAAGAGCGTATCTGGTTCTGGGACTCTTTTTTTTTTTTTTTTTTAACATGGGCAGGCACCAGGAAGTGAACCCGGGTCCTCTGGCATGGCAGGGAAGCATTCTTGCCGCTGAGCCACCGTGACCTGCCCTGGTTCTGGGACTCTTGTGTGCTGTGTGGCATCCACTCCCTCTTCTTTCTGTCTTAACCTCTTTACTCTGGCACATGCAACCAGAAATTCAGCCATGCATTCTATTTTTTCAGTATATTTTACCTGGTATTTCTAGAAATATGAAGCAGGAGAAATTTCTGGGAATCTGAGCAGCTCCATCTGCCATCTTATCTTAAGTTCCCACCCAGGCTGTTGATGATAAGTGCTGAGCTTGCGCATATCCTGAAAAGCGACTAGAAAAACAACATGCAGATATTCAGGCAAAAGCTAGAATTTTCTGAGGAAAAATTTGACAGGAAGCTGAAGCCGCTGGCACCACAGAACCCCTTTTCATTTGGGGGTTGGAATTTATCCCCTAATTATATAATACCTGAATATATGTAAAGAGTTATGGCACCATGCAACACCTTTATTGCTAATTGCTTCAATCTTTTCTTCACCTCTCCCTTCTCTCGGAGGAATTTCTGAGAAAAAAAAAAAGCAAACCCAGTCTCCACAAGTCCAAGTGGTGATTGAAGTCTTCTCTAATTCATCCTCCACCCAGTGACCCAAAGCAAAGCCAATAATGAGCTTCCATACGCCAGGAGAGCCCAGCAGCACCCCACCCCCACCCCAGACCAGCCAGCCCTCTTTGATTTGCAACATGTAATTCTTAGAAAGGGTCAATGTGTTCCAATATAGGGAAAAGTAAATTGCCCATAGAAGGATCATGTTTGAGAACAGCCCATGGTCACGACCACCAAGAACCAAACACACACCGGGGTGGGGTGGGGGACCACCTTTTGTGATAATTTTCCCTCCAGTGGGAGTTTCGTGAGCTGTTGGCAGCTTCCCACAAGAGTTGGATTTTGGAGTCTTCCCCACTAGATGACTTTAATTCAGTACCTTCTTTAATTGTGAAGCTTAATCCTACAACCCACACACTCCACCTACTTCTATGGGGAAGGCAGGGCTTTCTTGGGGGTTCAGACTATTTGACAGATATCAGCTGGTAAGACTCAAGTCTTTGCATCTATGTCATCAAGGACAGATGCAAAGATTTAACCTGGGCCTATAGTCTTTTGAGAAAGAAGCAGAGATCTCTATATTTCAAATCGTGAATGAAATGAGAGTAGAATGGGGAATTTTTAAATTACTACCTAGAATGTCAGGCTCCTCAAAAGTGGGAGGCTTTATATATTTTTTTAACTTTTTAATTGTATAATATAACATGTATACAAAGCAAAGAAAGGAAAAAAGGCAATAGTTTTCAAAGCACCCTTCAACAAGTAGTTATAGGACAGATCCCAGAGTTTGTCATGGGCTACTATACCACCTTCTCAGATTTTTCCTTCTAGTTGCTTCAGAATATGGAAGACTAGAAGGAGTAAATATTTTTTTAATCATCACAATCAACTTTTTTTCTTTTTTTTTGTGAAAAATAACATATATACTATAAAGCAATAAATTTCAAAGCATGGCATAACAATTAGTTGCAGAACAGATTTCAGAGTTTGATATGGGTTACAGTTCCACAATGTTAGTTTTTTTTCTTCTAGCTGCTGTAAGATACTGGAGACAAAAGAAATATCGATTTAATGATTCGGCAATCATATTCATTTGTTAAACCCTACCTTCTCTGTATAACTCCACCACCACCTTTCTTTCTATCCTACTCTTTAGGAGTATTTGGGTTATGCCTCTATGGTTTAAAGTGGTTTTTTTACCAAAAAAAAAAATGTTTTTCTTTTTTTTAATGTGATCAGGAATACACAATGTGATCAGTGATGAACTAGGCCAGGAGTCCTAAATTCTTGCTTTTTCTGGCCCACCCACCCCATCAATCATGGCATCCTTGCAGGCGGAGCCCACGAGTGGCCTCAGAATTTCACTCAATCCCAGGCTCCAGGCAGCTACTACCAATCTATCTTCTGTCCTTTGCCAGATAGATTTCAACTGGGTGGCTGAAACTCAGGAAGAAATAAGATATAACTATTTCTGCCCACGTGAAGGAAATCTGTTTGACTTGGAGGCCGTAGGCTTTGGAACGAGACAGACCAGGGCCAGTTTCACCTCCAACCCTTTCTGGACGACTCTGGGCAAGTGACTGAACTCTCAGTTCCTTCCTAGTATAACGTGGACAAAAACACGAATTATTGGGTAGCGTTGTTGTGAGGATGAAATGAAAATATAGCAAGAGGTTGTGCTCATTCAGTGATCATTATTGTGGTCATTATCAATTTAAAAAGTAAGACAGGGGGCGGGCCACAGTAGCTCAGCAGGCAGAGTTCTCGCCTGCCATGCCAGAGACCCGGGTTCGATTCCCGGTGCCTGCCCATGCAAAAATAAAAAGTAAGACAGGAACTTAGCCAGCTACAATAGTCAAGTACTATGGCTAAAACTCCAACAAACTCTAGCTCCATGTTTTCAAATTGAGCTTCTCAAAGCTCTTCTTTCTGAGAAGACCCTCAGGGGCCACCTTCGTAGGACATGACGAGCAGGCAGCAGAGCCCCACCCCACCCCAAATTCTAGGTTTACTCAGCAGGGCTCCTGCTGCTGAAGTATCCTTTTGGGGGAAGGAAAAAGAGATTCCCTGCCCTAAAATAAACTGAAGTTTGGAAGGCACTGCTCAGCTATATGATGTGATCATTTTAATATCTACCCCAAATTTTGCAGTGTTTTAATCACAAAACAAACACAACACAATTACAGAGTAGTAGTTATTAGCTTGTCAAGACAACTGACAAGCTAATTCTCAATCCATACAGCCCAATGACTCAGAGCCCTCTCCTCACACCCCCAAGCAGCCTATTCCCAGCGGTACTAAAGCTCCTTGAGTCTCAATTTTATCATCTATAAAAACAAGGTAATAATATCCGCCTTACAGAAATGTTATGAAATTTAATTAAAACAAGAAGTAGTGCTTGACCCAAAGTAGGTACTCATTAAATATTTCCTTAGGAAACACAGTTTGATGCTTATGTCTTATTAATGAGGCCAGTCTCATCAAAAATGTCTTCTTTATATTGGGCTAAAAATTTGTCCTAAATCTGCCCTTTTGTGCTCATTAGAAAATCAGCCTAACTTTTTTCCAAAAGCCCTCAACTACAGGAAGGTGAGCTCCCATGCCCTCCCCACCAAACTTTCTCTTTTCCAGCCAAATACCCAATGTTCCTCTAACTATGGCCTTGGAAGCATCTAGAAGCTCTTAAGATCCAGTTGGACCCAGGACACATCTCAGCAACAACAACCTGAGTATTTCAAACTTGGCTTCGTGGGATATAAGTAAAGCTAACTTCACAATTCACCTACTGCTGTCTTCATTATGTAAACTTCAAGGAACTTTTTCCACATCCTCTCCCTTCCCCCAATACTGATGACAAATGCTATTTTGTTTGAAGGAAGCTATTTTAGGATTAATGTGTTCTTTACAGTCGAAAGCCAGTTCTGAACCTTTGAAGTGGCATTTATTGCGGTCCTAGGAAAGGTTCAATGGAGGTGAAAAGTGACAGCTGAGGGTGATAAATCAAATGGGGCTGCGTTTTAATTTAGGGGGCAAACTATCATCACGTCAGCAGGGCTCAGTCATCAGTTTGTGCAGCTTGCGATTTCTTATGTGAATGGTAAACAGAACACTGAATGGTGACAATTCCTTCAACTGCTAGGATGAGCCGTCAGCTTCTCTTCTCTGTTTAAACTTGACAACTTAAGCTGCTGGTTAAAGGAGAGTCATGTTAACAAAAACATTTCAGGACTCATCATAATCATAGAGCCTTTCTTAGAAATGATGCTACTTGTACAGCATATTACACAACACACCTTGTCTCTTCAGCTCCCCGGGCACTGAATTTAGGATTGCAAGAGTCTAGCACTGCCCTGTCCAATCTGGCAGCCACAAGCCCCGGGGATTCGTGAGCACCTGAAATCTGGCTAGCCCAAACTGAGATGTGCTGTAAGCCTAAAATAATACACACCGGATTTCAAACACTTAGCTCTCCCCAAATGTGAAATAATCATTTATGTTGGCAAGATATTTTGGGTATATTGGATTAAAAATTAATAAAATTAATTTCACATATTTCTTTTTACCCTTCTCCAACGTGGGGCCCCCATGATATTTCTATTGGGCAGCACTGTTTGGAAGGCAAAGGGAGGAGCTGGAAATCCTGGCAGCCTACCATCAGAAGCTATCACTGGGTTTTCTGTTTCTTCACTGGTCAGACTTCAGCAGTGAACAAATTGAGCAATCACCCGGGGAGCTTGTTTAAGAACGCAGGTTCCTGGGTCCCCTTCCTGAGAAATGCTGATTGCAGAGGTTAGCAATGCAATCCAGTGGGCCCAGGAATTTGCTTTTTTAACAAGTACTCTTAGGCATTCTATATCCATGGACCATACTTTGAGAAACCCTGGATTAAAAAAATAGTAACAATTATTTTAAAACTCCTGTTGGTCCTACCTCAGCCAGAGTTGGGGTCTTAGCATTGCATCCTCAGGTCTCCTGCTCCAGTTGTGGTAACCAAAGCAGTTTGATCACGAGCGCCCCCTTTTGGTAAGGCATGCAACTGCCCTTACCTGTATAGTTACTGGTCATTTAGATGTACAACTGTAAATCGTATATTAAATATTAATAAAGGTCACTTTATATTAAAAAAAATAGGTAAGAAGTTATGCCATTTTCTTTCTGGCCCCAAAATGGAACATCCTTAGCCCCTCGCTGTGGAGGCCTCTCACTGAACAATTAATTGCACAATATTTCCTTAGCTTTGCACATGCCATTCCCACTCTTTCTTCTCTATGTTTAGAAAACGCTTATTTATGCCTCAGCATTCAGATCATAAATCTTCTCTGTACAGCTTTCTTCCCCCTCTGCCTCCCTCAGGCAAAGTTGATCCCTTCCCCCTCCCCACCTTGCAGCACCTCTGTACTCATGTTAGCTTTATTACTTATCACTCTGTACTGCAAATATTTGTTTAACCTGTCAGCTCCCTGAAGGCACGGATAGTGCTTTATTTATCTCTGTTTTGCCTGTGCCTTACAGACAGTTCCTCCACATAGTATGCATTTTTTAATGCTTGTTAAATGAGCAAAAGAATGACTGAAAGTGGAATTGATGAATACTTTAAGCAAGTCATCTCCCTTCTCTGTGGAAGCAGAATCACCCAAGTGCATCATAATTAATAACCCACAGAAAAGAGTGAAGTGCAAAAAGCTATCTTAAGATGGACTGGGGTTTTGAGTTTGGGTTTGCAAAAACATGTATAATTCACACCCAAGCTGAGAATGAAAGTGAAGTGAACAGCCGAAGCAAATAATGGCGTAAAGAACAGAGAGGGACTTTTCTTTTTTTTTTTTTTTAACTGCCTTTTCTTCATTGTTTAACTGCGTAAGGTCAGGAGCTTCCTGACAGAGTCATAATGGATGGTTTGGGAGGGGCTTCAGTGCATCTTTGTGGGGCAGGACAAAATGGAAGGGCGTAAAAGGAGCATTTTAGGGCATTACTATGTGTTCTCTATATCCAGGTATACACTGCACAAAATGAAGGACTCACCTGGCCAAAGCTCCTGAAATTCTATGGCTAAAGGTAACACCTTTTGGAAACGTAGACCTGGCGTGGGCTGTGTAACAGCAACCCAGTTTAAACAGCCTCACTTCTTAGAAGTGCATCTCCCCTGCTCCCTCACAGGATTCTCATTTTTTCTGTCCCTGAACTTCTCCTGCGTCAGTTATAACCGGCAGCATCGCCCTGGCTAGAGGAATTCACTGGGTGCTCTCTCACATGTCACGGGGCTCAGGCTGATTAAATAAATTCTTTGTCACTTCCCTGTTTACACAAAAGCTTTCCTTCTCAGTAGGAACTTGAAAGAAATTAAGTTGTACATAATTGGTTTATCTTCTTAGACCCACTTAAAAGGATTGACCCCTGTGATATGTGGGGACGTAAGATACAAGTCTGTTTATGAATTACTCTTCAAAGCAATTAGCAAGTAACATTAGCAAGTGGGAAGGTTTCCATATTGTTCTCCTAAGAGTAGGGTTGCCAGATGTAGCAAATAAAAAGCAAAGGATGCTCAGTTAAATTGGAATTTCAAATAACATTTCAGTATAAGTATGACCCAAGCAATACTTGGGACATAATATATCAAAAAAAGGATTTGTTACTTATGTGAAATTCACATTTAACTGGGAGTCCTGCATTTTATCTGGAAGCCCTACCTAAGAGGAAAAGACTCTGTATGACCCTCAAGGAGAATTTCTCTCTGGGTCTTTGTGGAAATGTTCTCCCCATCAGTTCAGAGGTTGTTATTCATAAAAACTACAAACCTGGGAGATGAGATATCTTGTAACTCACCTGTGAGTTAACACAGCCCACTCAGAGTTGCCCTCTTCCCTGCTTTCCCATAGCGCCTTTTTGTTGTGATATTATTTTTTAATTATACATAAATATATTTCCTTATATCTACCTCCTATTTATAATGGGAATATTTGAAGACAGCAAGGAATATTGTAAGTTTTTCCATTCCTAGAAAATGAGAACAGTACCTGGCACAAGATTAGCACTCAATAAGCAATACCAAGTGACAACCTTGATTGCACTGAACTCTCCACCAGGCCTTCCCATGAATTACTTCATTTAAAATTTAGAATAATTTTACAAAGGGTTTTGTAGTAGACACTGTAGATTGATTCATCCACCTCTTTGTTGGAAACTTGTGTTTCCCCGATTCTTGTAGAGCTAGGGATTTGCGTGCAAATTAGGTTTCACAAGTTATGAGTCTTTGCATGAGTTGGGGAAGGTGGAAGTGAGACAGAGGCCACCTTCCTGCCCCATCTGGAGGTTCCACTCAGGCGAGCAAGGGCATGGGAGCCTGTGGTTTGTCTGCCACACCACCTCAGTCCTTCTCCAGGTTCCTGGGCGTTGGAAACTGGTGGCAATACAACTTCTGGACCCTGGTTTCCTGACCAGAAGAAGTCTGCTTCACTTTATTCTTTAACTTCACGGCCCCCTTGGTGCCTTCAGAGGTAGCAATTCCTCCAGCGGGTCTGTTCCGTGGTAGGGAATCATTCCAGGAGGCCCAGACTAGAGTTTCCTCCTTCACCCCCTCCACAATCGGGGAAACCCCTAACCCCCTAAATGAAATCCCTTTCTGCTTCAAACACTGAGCCGTGACTGATAAAGGAGTATTGTCGTTATCGCTACTCCCCAGAAGAGAAAACTAAGGTTCAGAGAGATCACTTTTATTTCTCCCAAGAGCCCAATGTAGTAAATGTCAGAGGCGGGACTTGAATCCAAAACCTTGGTCCCTTTGCTATATTCTTCCCAACAACAGCCCCCAGGGCAGAACTGGCAGCACAACTTAAGGTCTCTCTCTCCTGCCTAAAGAAAAAAGTAGCCACTTTTAGCAGTCAACGACTACTTAAAAGTGCTAATAAAATGTGTGCAAAGATTGACCTTCAAGAATATTTTGCATACCATTATTTAAAATAGAAGATTGGCGGAAACAGACTTAATGTCCAATCGTAGGAACTGATACATGGATTATGGCATGAATTTACTATTATGTAAACAGTAAAAATCATGTTGCCTCAAATGAACAAAAATATCATGAACAGCTGTATGTGAATAAATGTAAAAGCCTGAATTAAATGAAAAAGTTTTTTTCGGAAAAAAAAAATAGTTTATTAAAATTCACCAAAGAAGTGCTATGTGTGAGAGTGGGATATATAGGTTAGAATTATAGATATATTTCTGTGTAGATAATTATACATAAAATAGAGCTTCAAAGATAACGGTAAGAATTATGACTTGTTCATACCTGAAGCCATTGTACCTAGCAGTGCTTCGCATTACTGAATCTTGATTTGGGATCAAAGGTCATCCTATCTTCAATAAGATCTTTATACAAACCCCAAGAGATAATGCTAAAGGAAATATTTTTATGCTAGCCTTGTGTGAGCCCTAATAATTCATCACACATTTAACTACTAAATGCCATTCTTTTCCTAGATACTATCCAGTAAAATAAAAATAATAATAATAAAAAAGAGCTATCGGAAACAAGGGGCAAAAGCTTTGAGAGGAAATTTTTAAGTTGCAAATAATTTTCCCTGAAATAAACATACAAAAAAACCCACACCTGGCTTAGATGCATCTGTGGTGGTTTGAAGCTGGAATGCACCCCAGAGAAGGCCACGTCCTTTTAACCCGTTCCTGTAGGTACAGACCTATAGTAGGTGGGACCTTTTTGGTTTTTGAAAATTTATCTTTTAAACATTTTTTTAAATTTTGAAATATATATACAAAAAAGCAATAAATTTCAGAGTAAATTGTAGCACATAGTTATAGAACAGATTTCAGAGTTAGGTATGGGCTACTGTCCCACAATTGTAGGTTTTTCCTTCCAGCTACTCTAAGACACTGGAGACTAAAAAGAAATATCAATATGATTCAGCAGTCATATTCATTTGTTAAATCCTATCTTCTCTGTAATGACTCCTCCTTCTCCTTTGATCCTTCTCCCAACCTTTAGAGGTAGGTGGGCTTTGCCCATTCTAACAATTTCATGTTGGAAAGGGCTGTTGATAATATGGGATGGGGGATGGAACTAGCTGATGTTCTTAGAGAGGCTGGCCCCTCTGGGTTTCAAGATTTATCTGGTCTAGGAACCCATCTGGAGGTTGTGGATTTCTGGGAAGTAATTACAATGCATGAAACTTTTGTAGAATCTCAGATAGAGCCCTAGGTATTCTTTAGGGTTGACAGGAATGGTTTTAGTTGGAGTTTGGCAAACCTAGGTAAATAGCAATATCTTGCTGAAGCTTGCATTATAGCAGCCTCCAGAATAGCTTCTCGCCTCTATTTAAACTCTCTTAGCAACTGATACCTTATTTTGTTAAATTTCTTTTTCCCCTTTCAGTCAAGAAGGCATTTTCGATCCCATGGTGCCAGGGTCAGGTTCATCCCTGGGATTCATATTCCATGTTGCTGGGGAGATTTTCATCCCTGGATGTCATGTCCCATGTAGGGAGAGGACAATGATTTTTCTTGCAGAGTTAGGCTAAGAGAGAGTGAGGCCACATCTGAGCAACAAAAGACGTTGTGGGGGGGGGGGGCCTTTTGATTAGGTTATTTTCATTGAGATGTGACCCACCTTATTCCAGGTGGATCTTAATCTTGTACTGGGGTCTTTATAAGAGGATAAAGCATGTAAAGAAGCTAAGATATGAAATTAAAAGAAGCTCACAGAAAAAGCCCCAGAAATGCTGGGAGACAAGGACAGACCCACAAAAGTTGAGAGAGGAAGATACAGAAGCCAGAAGCTGGAAACAACAAAACCGGGGAGACAAGGACCAGCAGATGCCATCCATGTGCCTCAATCTGACGTCGGAACTCAAAATCACCAGTAACCAATCTTTAGAGCAGGTATCATCATCCTGTTCATGCCTTGATTGGGATGTTTTCATGGTCTAAGAATTGTAAACCTATAAGCTAGTACATACCCACTGTTAAAACCAGTCCATTTCTGGTATTATGGCATTTCGTCAGTTTTATCAAACCAAAACAGAATCCATGAATGAATTCTTTTAAATTTTCAAGAAACTAATCATTTCAATGTTGCCAGGAGCATCAAGAAAGATGTGAAGTTTTGCAATTCTTTCTAGAAAGCCTAGATACCATTGACATCAAAACCTGACAAAACCTTAGGAAACAGAATCCAGTAACACGTTAAAAAGAATAACACGTCAGGCAAGTTATAAACCAAAAATACAAAAGTAATTCAGTCTTAAATCTATTCATATAAGTCTCTGCATTAATAGGTCAAAGGAGAAAAAAACATATGACCATCTAACACATGATGTCTTAGGTCTCCTAAGGCCTCCATAACAAATTACCACAAACTGAGTGGCTTAAAACAACAGAAATGTATTTTCTCATGGTTCTGAGGGCTAGGATTCTGAAATCAAGGGGTCAGCTCAGCCGTGCCCCATCAGAAGCTTGTAGGGGTGACTTCTTTCTTGGCTCTTCCAGCTTCTCATGTTTGCCCGCCATCCTTGGCATTCCTTAGCTTGGGGATGCATCTGCCCCCATCTCCACACGGGCTTCTCCCCTAGGTCTGTCTCTATGTCAAACTGCATTTTCTAATAAGGACACCAGTCAAATGGATTAGGGTCTGTCTTAATCTAATTTGTCCTCCTCTTAACTAATTACATCTTTAAAGACCCTATTTTCAAATAAGATCCCATTCATAGAACCAGGAATTAGGACTTGAGCAAGTCTTTTCATGGCATACAACTTAACCCATAACAGAGGTCTGAAAAGGAATTTTGTAAAGTTAGATGCCCATTCCTAACTAAAGCTCTAAATAAGGTAGGGTTATAGGGATACTGGAAGATGTGGATGCATCTGTAGCATAATAAATACCTTATGTATATTTAGAGAGAGGAGGACAATTCAATACATATGCATGCCTCAAAGCAACCAGCATAACACTCAATGATGAATTATGGTAGAGATATTCCTGGTGAAATCAGGAAGACGGAATGTTGTCCACTGTCTCTGCTATTGTCTAGCACTGTTCCTGTGGTTCGTGCAATCAGACAGGAGAACAAATGCCAGGTCTTAGGGACTGCACAGCTCTACAAGTGTCAGTCTTTTCTGTGGTGGATCCCACTATGGAAGCTGCACAGTGTCACCTGAACTCCTTAATAGCCAAGGCTTGCTCCAGACTCCAACTCTCTTGTCCACACCTGACAGAGCCTTTAGTGCAACGATGATATGAACAATTTTGATACTCATGCCCTTTTCAGTTATCCCAGCCATCTCCCAGTCTGCCTACCCCAAATATTAGTTCCTTCAAGTTTCCCTTGGAATGCCTGGCCGCCCCCCAGGAACTAGCCAGTCCTAGACAGTACCAATTTCCTGCCCCATCTCCATAGGACTAAGCCCTCGGTCTGGCTGGTCCGATAAACACAGCCCTGCCAGGCCCTTAATAAGTGCCAGTGGTCTAAGTGTGACCCTTCCCAGAAGTATATTTTCCTTGTAACCCAGCAGCTTCTAAAGACAAGGTGTTAGTGTCAGATACATGATATCCTCGAGGAGGATTTCTATCCTTCCTGGGGGGTCTTCAAATGTTATAGTTACCGCTTCCACCTATATTGAAAGGCTATTCTCTATCTGATCGGTTTTTGTTCATTTATTAATTATACAACTCATGCCTGCTTCCAAAATGGAAGTAGCTTGCAATAAACAGAGAATAAAAGTCACAGAAAGTAAACACCATGAGGAATGAGCTTCCTGGAAGCCACGGCAGAAAGGGAAATACATGTTATACATCTCTCACTGCTTGGTAAACAGCATTGCTGGTTCTCATAAGAAACAAAGTGCTTCCTGGTATTAAATTCCTCACACATGCATGTACATGGACATGTCCTGATGCTGTTTCAGAACTGTCCTATGCAAAGTTATTTGATAAGAATCCTGCAACAAAGAGAAAATAACTCTGCCCATCAATTCAAGTTCTTTCACTGGGAGAGGCCTCTTTGGGGAAGGTGCTGGCATAGAGCAAAGGCCAAGGCAGGGAGAAGTTCAACTAGCTGAATTTGGTGACCAATGTGAAAGGAGATTTCATTAGTTCATATGTGAAAAGCACTAGAGAGTCTTAACAAAGGCCCCTAGGCAAAGTATTCTTCATTATTATTACTCATCAGTGTAAATGTGTGGCATATTTTAAGTTCTTCCGTGTTAAAGCTAGTGAGACATGATGATAAAGTTCCAAGACAACATTCAATTACTAGTGCCTCTTATTAGAAAGCAGCATTTTTCTTTTCAGGGTTACGTACCGCCATTTCTCTTAGTCATTACTGACGCAATATCAAGCTGCGAACTTCAGCAAGGCTGGAAATAATTCATGCAACCAATCTTCTTTAACAAACTCATCATCTCTGCTTTTCAGGAAGTACAAGATATGGAACACTGGTGATGATTATGAAAAATAACAGTATTTATAAGAGCCCACTGGCTCAATGTTATCTTCTGTGCATCTAAGGGAACTCGAATTGTGTCCAACACTCACTCCAGCTAACGTCGTCACTGACACAGGCAGGCCCTGGTCTCTATCATGTTAGGACCAAAGGCCTCAAACATTTTGTTCTCAGGACCTCTTTATACTCTTACAAAAGTATTAAGGAACCCAAAGAGCTTTCATTTAGACAGGTTATAAGCATCAACATTCTCCATTTTAGAAATTAAAACTGGAAAAAATTTAAAGATGTATTTACTGATTTTGTAAGAAACAATAAACCCATTAAATGTTAATATTTTTCTAAAACACCGCTATATTTTCCAAAACAAAAGTAGTGAGAAGAGTGGCATTATTTTATACGTTCGAAAATCTCTTTAATGTCTTCTGGTTTCAAAGAAGATATCTGGTTTCTCATATCTGCTTTTGTGTTCTGCCTTTTCCGATTTCACATGTCATCTAGCATCTGGAAAAGCCACCGTATGCTTATAAACCAATGAGGATTAAGAAGACAACATCTTAGCGAATGGTTGTGACCTCACAGACCCCTGAGAGTGTCTGAGGGACACCCAGAGATCCGCAGGCATTCTTGAGAATTGCTGGTTTTGGACAAAACTGCCTCCCATAAATGGGAAATTATTTAAGTTTACTACCTATTGAAGAAAACAGTGGAATTGGAAGAATAAAGTTTCCATTCTAGGTACTAAGCTAAATAGAAGTAGAAAATAGTATCTACTTCAAGGAGCTTACAACTTATTTTACAATGGTCTAGTGGGTTATACTGCGTTATTGTTTAAAATACTGGCTGCACCTCTCTATCAGCTTCTCCTCACTGGGCCCACCCTACAAAGATCCTGTGTATGGGACGCCTTTAGTCTCCTCACCCCACTGTGTTCATGTCCGGCCATCTGATCACTGTGACCAATGAAATGTAGGTGGACGTGGCATGTGCTACTTCTGTGCAGAAGTATGAAGAGCCACCACATGGTTCCTCCAAACCTCTTTTCCCTCTCCCATGAGACCACAGAACCCCAGAAAAGGGCTGCTGCTTCAACCCAGCCCCCAAAATGGCGCAGAGTGGCAGTCAATTCATGAAGCACATGTAACAAAATCATAATTTACTGAGATCTGTGGAGATGTTTGTTACTGCAACATAGATTAGCTCACTGGTACATGTAGGGTAAGATAGAAACAGAAACACTTAAACATGAAATATAGTAATAAGTATACCTGCGTATACCTACATATTAAAGAACATAAAGCAAGACGCAACCTATGTCAATCTCAATTTTGTCAGCAACTATTTAATTCAATGTATGCACATTATGGCATTAGGCTCTATACTCAACATTGAATATTCAGAGATGAATGGGGCATGGTCTCAGCACAGCAGGGAGCCTTGGGAAGCATAGGCTTTGGCATTAACCTAGATTGGAAGCCCAGCCCTGCCACTCATAATCGTATGACCTTGGATAGGTTTCTCTGAACCTTATAATTCTCATCTGTAAAATGGGCTTATTAATACCTACTATAGGTGATTATGAGAATTAAATGAGATGATTATGTAATGTTTGTAGTAATAACCTTTCATATTGTATAAGTTCAATAAAAATTACTTTCATTCCTCTCTCGCCTTTCCATCTTCCACTTCCAGCTCCAGAGGAGGGTTTTGGCATTCTAAGCTTAGCTCAACCTACTATATTTCTCAGATACTTCTCCAAGTGTGAACCTTTCAAAAATATGTACACACACATACATACCTACATATACATACACATATTTACATTCAGTTAGTCTATCACAACTAATATTTATTGACTACTATTATTATCCCCTTTTTACAGATGAGAAACTTCAAGCACTGAGAGGTTAAATGACTTTCCCAAGGTCATATGTCAGTGTGCGTGTGTATATATATATATATATTTATTTATTTATTTTGATATATATTATATGTTCATATGTAATCATCCAAAGTGTAGAATCAACGGTTCACAATATCATCATATAGCTGTGCATTTATCATCACAATCAACTTCTTTTTTCTTTTTTGTGAAAAATAACATGTGTACAAAAAAACACAATAAATTTCAAAGCACATTGCAACAATTAATTGTAGAACAGATTTCAGAGTTGGGTATGGGTTACAGTTCCACAATTTCAGGTTTTTACTTCTAGCTGCTGTAAGATATTGGAGACTAAAAGAAGTATCAATATAATGATTTAGCATCATACTTGTTTGTTAAACCCTATCTTCTCTGTGTAACTCTGCTATCACCTTTGATCTTTCTCCTGCTGTTTAGGGGTATTTGGGCTATGCCCATTCCAACTTCTTCATGTTGGAAGGGATGTCGATAATATAGGATAGGGGGGATAGAACAATTTGAGTTCTGGAGAGGCTGGACCCTCTGCATTTCAGGACTTATCTGGTCCAAGGATCTATCTGGAGGTTGTAGGTTTCTAGGAAGTTATCCTAGGGCATGGAACCATTGTAGAATCTTACATAATGCCTCAGGTGTTCCTTAGGATTGGCAGGAATGGTTTTGGTTGGGGTTTGGTAAGCTAAGCCCGTTCATTTATCTCATTCTTTTTAATGGTTGATAATGTTCAAAGGTATTGATGTATTATAATTTGCTTAACACTTCTCTTCTTGATGGACATTTTAAAGTTGCTTTTATGTTTTAACCATCACAAGCAATGTGGCGAGAAGCACTCTTACGCAAACATCTTTGTGCACATGTGTAACTCATTTGTAGGGACCAATGTCCAGAATTGGAATTGTTAGGTCAAAGAGAATAGCAATTTAAATTCGGATAGATACTGTGAAATTTGCCGTCTAGAAAGTTGTTGCTGATTTATATTCTGGCCCTCAGGGTATAAACATGCCCTTTTCCCAGAACCTCATTCTATACTATCCTTTAACCTCCAACATCATGTGCCTCTGGATTAGTGTTTACCAAACCTTGTTCCCAAGAAAACTCATACTGGACACTATTTGGAAAGATTGCTGCACAGAGAGCGGCCGTCTTTTTTGTCTCTGATTGGTTGATGATTTCTTCTTTTGCTTTTGTACTCAGTGCATTTGGGGAAGCTGGCTGGAAGCTGGTTTTGCTCTACTCTGAACTATAAAAGAATAATTCATCTATCTGAGAGGTAACTTGTACATTGATCCAGAAACACTGCAGAAGTGTAGCTTTTTCATTGATTATTTGATAATGGGTCATTTCATTTCTATCTACTTCTGACTTTTCTGTCTAACTCAGATAAAAAAAACCAAGTAAGCCTTAAGCACATAATTCATCTCAGTGGAAAGCATTTTTTCCTTTCCATTTCACATTAGCTCAGAATTTGACCCTGCAAACTCGAAGCCATTCAGAACAATTCATCCAGAGATGACTCTACCAATCTGCCTTATTCTTGCTTAATATTTGGGTGAGAAACTAAAGGAGAGTTTAGTTTGAAGTTAATTGTTTCTTATATTTTCTTGAAATGAGGCAAGGACAAATCTAAAACATCGTTCAATGGGGTGAGCCTACACTGACCAGACCGCTTGTAATTGCTTCCATTGTGTGTTCTTAGCCAATTTACAACCACATTCATTGAATTCAGAACAATCAGCTTAGACTTGCAAAGGCCCAATACCCCAGGCTTCATTCTGACATTTAAATAGTCACTGATGATAATTGGGTGACTGACAGGCAAGGACCCGGCTGGCAATACATTCAATCTGCTCACACAGGCACAAGGTACTGTCCTAGCCAGGATTCCTAGAGTGCTTCTTCAGGCCACATAGATGTGATACCAAGAGAAATGAGGGTGAAAAGACTTTTGAAGGTATGTTAAAACTGAGGAATTTAGTCTTATATTGCTTTTTTGATAAAAGGACAACTCCTCAAACTTTTTTAAAAATCAAATTGTCAAAAAAAAGAAAATTGGGAATTCAGGACTTTTGCATTCCTTGATTCTAGTACCCCATCCTCATCCTTATTTCAAAAAGTCTTTGAGCATTAACAGACCCGTATCATCCAATCTGTGTACAGACTAAAAAGAGGTCCAGGGCAAGAAATAGAGGAAGTGGAGGGTAAAAGAAAGAAAGGCAAGGAAAAGAAAATAAATTTATCAGGAAGAGAACATTGGAAAAATTGTGATGAAAGA
Source organism: Myrmecophaga tridactyla (assembly GCA_004026745.1). Lineage (NCBI taxonomy): Eukaryota > Metazoa > Chordata > Mammalia > Pilosa > Myrmecophagidae > Myrmecophaga > Myrmecophaga tridactyla. The sequence goes on from PVIY010001239.1 coordinate 86,933, forward strand.
CACTTTTCAACCCATGACCTTATTAGCACTTAGAAACATTTAATCAAGTGTATTCAGCCTGTCACTTCTACCTGACAAACACAAAAAGCATTGCCACAGAGGTAATTTCGCTAACAGTATTAATTGCCTTATTGGAGCATGTATCAGTCAAGCTATGCTAGGTAAGGCTGCAGTAACAAAGAATCCCCACATCTAAATGCTGAAAACCACAAAGGTTTATTCCTCGCCCACATCACATGTACCTCTCAGGTTGGTAGGACATTCTGCTCACCACATTCAAAGATGCAGCTGACAGTGTAGTCGAACACAATTTGAAAGGAAAAGGAAAGCTCTGGAGACTTTCTCAGTCATTAAATGTTCTAGCCTGGAAAGAACACTTTCACTAACAATTCATTAGCTGGAAGTAATCACATAGAACCACCCACTCTCGAGGGGCCAAGAAGTCATTTTTTTTCAAAAGGGTGGGAGAATAAGAAATATTTGACAAACAGTACAGCAAGATGACTACCACAGAGCTCATGCTTAAAAGGCGTCTAAGGCTTTGAATCCCTTCTCCGCTTCTCACTAACCATGAGAACTTGGACACGTTACTTAAACTCATGGAACCTCAGATCCCTTATTTGGAAAAAAAAAAAGAAAAAAGAAAGAAAGAATGCAATTTACTCACCAAGCTGCTATGAAGAGTAGATGAGATAATAAATGGAAAGTCCCCAGCACTTATTAGGAGCTCAACAAATGATAGCGTTTTGTCTTTTATCATCTGAAAAGTGAAGGCTTCCACAGAGCCCAGGGGCTCACAAGGATGTGTGTTTTTGCTCATTTGTATCGCATTATATGCTAAATTATTTAAAATATTAAACTATAATAATACATGTCTCGGGGTCTCAGTGCAATAATCTCTGCTACCTAACTATTTCATTTTGTATGTGGAGACAGGCAGCCTTAAGGTGATTGAAAAATTGGCCCCAAACTGTTCCATAAATAGTCAAGAAGATGTAACACCCAACTTTGGGTCTCCTCACATCCGCTACAATCCTCCATCTCATGTACGCCCTCCCTTTTGGGCATGTGGGAGAGAAGGGAGCACAATCTACTGCTCCTCAGGATAGAATTTTTGGCAGCAGGCTTTTAGACCAGGATTAGATAAGTCAAAAGGCTATTGCAATTATTCATATGCAGTGGGCAGTCTTCAATATTTTCCTTGATAAGAAAGGGAAATTAAAGAGATCTAAAAATTGTTTCAATTATAATAACCACAATAATGGCTAACATTGAAATGCTATATCCTATTCTATAAACATTTCAAGGATTCTCTCATTTAATCCTCACACCGACCCTAGGAGGTAGGTAATTTTAGATAGGTAGATAGGTAATATTATTACCCTATTTTAAGGTGAAAGAACTGAGGCACTATTGAAAGATCTTGCCTAAGGTGTCATATGCAGTAAGTAGTTAGCAGAGCCAGGAGATAAGCCCAGGTAGTTCTACTCTTTAACACATGATCTTAGTTTCCTCACTGTGGTTCTAAGTAGCGTAATAAATAGTCCTGATGCTGAAGTCTTGCTTACCAGAAAAAGGAAATGGTGACTGACACAATTGTTCCATGGGTTAAAGGACTGTGCTAAGAACTGTTGGTTCATTCAGATGTATTGTTTTTTTCTTGTCCATGACTACACTTAGCATCTTCCTGGTACCGGAAAATCAACCATTAGCTAAGGGCTCAGACATTTAAGGAAAGAGCAAAATACAAAGGGCAGAACAGGGCACGAAGAATGTGATCGACTGATATTACTGAATGAACGAATGAATGAATGGCAGATTGAAAAAACTCAAATCAATCGCTTTCCCAATGGCAGGCAACAGCAACACGTTCGTCAGTGACGCTCATCATATCAACCTCGTCTGTCCTTTAACACAAGATATGCATCCCGGATTTACATTGCACCTCATTGCACCACTGCCTTTTCTACACACCAAGGAAGGGAGTTAGTGGAGCAGAATGTTGTAGAGAAGTATCACAGGATGGAGTCAGGAGAGCGAACCCACACCACTCTTCCAGGAGATTGGAGGGGTGAAGATGGGGCAGGTGGGCTCCACCAAAACTGTCAAGAACTATTTCAATGTTATGCGACAAAAAAATTGGAGAGAGAATTTAGTATTTATTGTTTTGAAGGTCACTCAAAGGATATTTCAAAAGTCCATATATATGAAGGACCAAATGAATGGTCCTAATTCCAAGATGTCACAGCTCACACTCTACCAAACAAAACAAATCTGCCTCCAGAAGAAGGCAACAATATTTAATGTAATTCTTCTCTCTGTGGTTTTTAAATGCCTGACTGATTACTAGTCATCTAGCCATGAACTAATAGAACTTACTGGGCTCCCCTTCCTGATTTCTCAAAAATATTTGAAAATTAGTAGGAGGTAATTTACTAGACCAAACCTTTAAACCATTGCCAAGTCTGTGTTCCTTTCTCTCTCACGTGACAAAACAGGCTGCAGCTAATGATCTCTGAGATGACAGAGTCTGATAACTGTTGCTGAGTGGAGGCTGCAGTGGCAGCAGCAGATGGCCAGGGCAGGTTGATATTGCACTCAGTACCTTGTCAGTCAGTGACCCTCAGACGTACCTTGCCTGTGCCCTCTACATCTCAGCTGTGCTTGTGGAGAAAGACTCAGCCCAGGCACAGTTGTTAAGTTGTCCATGGCATCCTCTAGCAATGGGGAGCAGAGAGAAATGGGCATTGAGGACTTGAGGGGGAAGGGCTAAGTCAGTCTAAACACATAAGCCTTAAAACAATTACATAACAATCACCAAAGTCATCATTTTGTAAACAATCACCTTCAAGTCACTGGAACAGATCAGCGTCACTGAAGCAACAGAGGCTCAAGGGAACCCAAATGGAAGCCTTTTGGCTTTTTGACTGTTGAGGAGTTTGGATTCAGGACTGATGGAAAGAATCTTCTTCCTGAACCCTGAGCAGACTTGTAACTCCCAAGAAGTCTTCCTCATATCTATGTGTTCTTCCAGGCTAAGTCAAGGTGGCCATAGTGGAAACAGGCACTGAACCACCACCACTCACTTATCCATGTTCCTGTCATAGGACCCAAGTTGTTGGCTCCTTCTAGGCAGGAAACTAGCGCTACCTATGAAATGGTTTTGTGCACGAGCCATCGCACCTAAACCACAGACCCCCAAAATGCTTACATCAAACTGGTGACACATCAAGTCTTTAACGGTATCATGGTTTTGCCAATAAGCACCAAACTATATCCACTCCTACTTCCTGCTAGCATAGTGGTGTTTCACTGTTCAGCAGAATTCCAGGGTGTTTTAGTTTCCTAGGCTGCTCCAAGGAAACACCATGAAATGGTTCTGCTTAAACAATGGGAATTTATTCGCTCACAGCTAGAATCTAGTAAAATGTCCAAATCAAGGCATCATCAAACTGATGCTTTCTTCCCGAAGACCAGCTGCCAGCCATCCTTGACTGCTCTGCCACATGGCAGAGTTCTGGGTTTTGTTGATTTCATCTTCTTGCTTCCATGGACTTCTCTGAATTTCATTCTCTTATAAAGGACTCAAGTAATAGGATTAAGACCCATCCTGAAGGAATTGGGTCACAGCTTAACTGAAGTAGCCGCTTCCAGATTAAATGAGTTCACACTCACACCTAAGAACACGTTTTTGTGGGGTACATACAGCTCAAACCGGCACACAAGTCTTCATGGAAGGGTTCATGGACAACTGCCAAGAGAGGAGGGGGGAATGAGAAGGTTGAGAGGGTGGCAACATTTACTCCACCCCCTCAACTAGAGCTTCTGCTTTTATCTGTTTAATACTCTGCAGCTACAGTTCACTTGAAAAGGGGTCTGACTCTTTTTTAAAAAGTTTGAAAACCACTGTCCTAGGTAGTACTCAGATTATCAGAAAGATAAAATCAGTATTTAGTGCACCTCACCAAAGGGTAGCAGCTATGTGTATAGAAATATCCTGGGTTTCCAGAGTAAAGAATTTTGCTTTCTCACCACTGAACATTTATTAGCACATCAGTACCCCAGAAATAACCAGCAACACTGGTGACCTCAAAAGACTACTAGTTGGAGCCTTTATTCTATTAACCTTAAAAAAAATGTGGAGGGGGCAGGCAACAGTGCCTCAGCGGCAGAGTTCTCACCTGCCATGCCGGAGACCCGGGTTCTATTCCCAGAGACTGCCCATGTCAAAAAAAAAATTGTGGAGGAAGCAGAAGAGGAATGAACAAATCAAGAGAAAAACAATAGAAATATGCTGCAAGGAAATATTGTGGTGTTTCCTTGCTTTACAGGAGTTTATTCAGCTTCTTTATAGTTAAAGACCAACCATTAAAAGTTTCACACTGATAGAAGAAAAGCCAGGAAACCAGTGAGGTTGTGGAGAGGCTGTGTTTGCATTCAGAAGGCCTATGGTGACCTATCAACTCACCGTCCTGCTGAGTCTACCAAGGAAGAGAAACTAGACCCCAAGCTGAGTAGTCTGTAATCAATTCTGCATACATCTTCCAACAGAACAGCAGTCAGACACTCTGGCACCAAAGATATGGGCCAAGAAAACACTGGGAACAGATCACTGTTTACAGGTCTGTGATCCCCAAAGAACCTTTTAGCAAAGTCTTTGACTCTAAATGCTTCAGTAGGTTTTCATCCTTGCTGTCTCTGCAACATACATAGCCATCTGGAGATCTGAAAGGAAATGGGCTTTTGTTGTTCTAATAATCATCCATTAAGTAAATAATTGGTACCCAAGATAGAGAAACAGGAAGCTCTTCACAGAGAAATCCAGAGTCTAGGATTTAAAGGAGTCATGTTGACACTACAAGCCCCTGAGTGGGGATCTACTACCTCTGAGGTCCCCTAACTTCTCCTGTCTCCTGGGGACCATTCGAGGATAGGAAGTTTCACTAGCCAAACTGGGGAATGAAGGTAGAATTCATGGTAGAGAAAGAGGTCGAGGGCTTTGACAATGAGAACTGACAATTCACAGCCTTCTTGGACCCTAACAGGGCCTTCTTCTGTGGACATCCTGAGCCTTGCCTTAACCCAAGTCCCCTGCTGTCTATCACACCTAACATTTTCCCACTGCTGAGCTCCTTTCAGAGTGGACCTGCATGAACACGGCTTCTGAGGCCACAACCCCAAAATATGAAATGCCAAAATGGAGCTTTCCTGAGGACAACAGTTTAACCGAATTTTCCTCCAGGCAGTGACTCTAAGAGAAGCTTTAGTCTCAATTTGAGGGACACGGTTCCCATAATGTACCTCTGACCTCAGAACTTTTGTGGTGGAAAAGGACAGAGTTAGGTGGGATGTGCACTGCTGGGATGCTTGCTATGACCCTTGAGGACCTTTATCCATCTTACCTCTAATCTGACACAGCCTGAGGGATTCTGAAACCATGGACTAGGCTTTCACCTCCCTATAAGGTGGCTTCTTTCATACTAAAATTACCAAGACAGCCTTTCACCATTAGGCATGGAATAGAGTTTCAGCAGCTTTGCTCTGGTACTTTTATCATGATTTCTACAGAAACATTTGGGTATATTTGTATAAAGACTTAGATTGGGGGTTTTGAGAGACTCAATGGTTCATAAGATCTTAGGCTATGTAATTTTTTTATGAGAACCAGAAAGAGGTGTAGAAATGTGCCTCTAATGATCACAGGCTTCTCAAGTGAGTCTTCTCTACAGACAGGGGCCAATCAATGACAGGTGACTAGCTAAAAGAGAAGACAGAACATCTCAGTCTTAGCCTTTACTTACTCCAGGAGAGGGAGAACACCAGTTCTTATTTCTGTTTGCATACAAGATGCTCAGCTATTCAGAATTCATCTGTGAAGAGCCCCACAGGAATCTGGCAGTCACATCAGAGCAAGGGAACTAGTACAGAATGATTAGAATGTAAAGTTATGACAGTAACTTTCTAATGCTGCTAATTTACAACAGAGATTTACCGTCTGCTGGGGCTCAGCCACCATTTATTTAGTTTACTAGGAAGGAAAGATAAAGTCTCAGTCCAAGGGATTTGAATCATCTCAGTACAATGAAATTTGACCTATAAATGCACAGACAAAAGAGAGAAATGGCGCCACCCCAGAGAACCAGGTAAGCAGCAAGGGAAAGAAAGATGGTGGCAGAGATCATCGTCTGGTGGTTCCGAATTACCCATCTCATTCAAATTTGCCATGGAGACAGTATAGATCAGGCCTCCTTAGCTGAGTCCATCTCACATCTCTACTGTGCTCTGTTACTTAGACAGTCTGGTCCAGGGACAAACTCATCTTCCCTTAAAAAACTGGATATGTAGGATAGTAACCTAGAGGGAAAGTTCAGAAGGACCTTCACCTGTGAATTCTAAAGCCCACATTCCATATGGATTCCTTAAAACATGTCCTAAGGCAAGGATTAGGGGCTAATGCTTTCCTTGGGAAGTGCAATCCCAAAGCAGTAGAAATGAAGGAAAAGGAAAGTGAGCCAGGGAAGATGGGAAGCAAAGGCAGGTGAATTATGTTCTACACTACTTCCCAACAAGTCACAAGGAAATGTAGCCATTCCCCAATGGGTACACTTCCTTGGCCACACAGGACATTTACTGCTCAGGCTGTATAGAGAAAAACTGTACCTCGGACCTGTGCATCAAAAGGAAGAATGGAAAGAGAATTTATCTGCCCACCTTCAGTTTCATTGGTCAATATGTTTCCTGTGGGGGTTAACTTCCCAGCATTTCTGAGTTGCATCCAATGGTCCCTGCCCCTTGAGGAAACCAGGTCCCAGACCCTGTGATTTGATACTCCTTCACATCTAGAAATGCTGGGAGGAGGTTGAGACTCTGGGCATTGGCCTCAGGCATCAGAAACCACATCAGAGACTTGCCAGACAATGGCCACGGCAACAACTAGTCCATGGAGGCAGGTGAGGCCAAGAGAATGAGGGGGCATCTCAGATGTGTCAGATAAAAGTACAAAATATTTAGTTAAAAGCAACCATTCCCCCTTTCTCCTAATTTTCAACATAGCTGTCTCCCTTTCTGAACCTATCACTGGAACTGGCAAAATCGGAAGGGTAGGAAACTTAATGTGATGCAAAGGGCTCCCTGCCTCTCTGCCTCTCCAAGCAAACATCTGGAAGGGGAAGGGTTCCTAATTGCCGGTTCTACCTGCTCCCTGAGACAAGCTTCCCACTCTCCACCTACAAACATGATTTACCAGATGAAATCAGGGTTATTTGGCCCATTGAGTAATTGTGGGACTCTTCTCTAGTTCTTGGTGTGGTGATGCATTTCTAGAAGCCCAAAATAACTGTGCATCCTCCTTTCCATATATTGAGGCAGTACAACACAGGTTCAGAGTCTTAGGTTGGGCTCTGGAGTCAACCTAACATTACAACTGATTCCACCACTTACCAGTTATGTAACATCTTTGTACCCATGTCTACTATGTAAAAATGGGCATAAAATTGATACTTCCACATGGAGTTATTGTGAGGATGAGAAGAGATAATCCCTGCAGAGTGCTAAACGGTGACCGGCACCTAATGTCTAGGGTGAATTCACTGTGTCCCCTGAAAATTGATATCCATCAAAAACCTGTGCATATAATCTTATTTAGAAATAGTCTCTTTGCAGATGTGATTAGTTAGGATAAGGACATTAGGGTGGGCCCTAATCCAATATGACTGTTGTTATAAGAAATAGAAGAGGGAATTATTGCTTAATGGATATAGAGTTTCTGTTCGGGATGTTGAAAAAGTCTTGGAAATAGATAGTAATGATGGTTATATAACATTGTGAATATAAGCAATGCCACTGAAATGTACTCTTGAAACTTGTTCAAATGGCAAATTTTATGATTTAATCTTTTTTATTTTTTTAAAAGAGGGAGACTTAAAGACATAGATAGACCCACTAAGGGAAGATGCCATGTGAAGTCAGAGGCAGAGGTTGGAGTAATGCTACAGCAAGCCAAGGAAGGCCAAGGATTGCTGGCAACCACCAGAAGGTAGAAGCAGCAAGGAAGGATTCTCTCCTAGAGCCTTCTGAAGGGGCTTGGCCTTGCTGACACCTTGAATGTAGACTTCTGGCCTCCAGAAACATGAGACCATAAAGTTCTGTTGCTTTAAGCCACCAGTTTGTTAGAGTAGAAAACCAATATTCCTGTTAAGCATGAAATATTAGCTAGTATTACCAATGAATGGAAATTATCTTGCTTAGAATTACTACTTCATTTTTTTTTTGTCCTAGCTGTCAAACAATGGGACATTATTTGCAACTACACTTGATCTCGTGGTTAACAAACGCGTTTGTTCCTCCTGATTTCCTGCTCTATGGTATTTGCATCGTAGGGCATATATCCTTTATATTAAGCTGCATCTTATTCCTTCTCTGGGCCCTCTAACCCTCATGCTTTCCCTCTTTATCCAGCCCCGACCTATTCCCACTTTTCTGGACAGAGACCTGGCTGCTTGCCTGTGCCAGCCTCCTGCATCCCCTTTTAAGGTAGAGCCTGGAAAGCCGGCTCCTCACCGCAGGGCTGGATTCTGGGGAGCTGATTGCTGATGCTGCGATGTTTCGTGTCTGGAGAGGGCTGTTCCCTTTCTTAAAAGGTGAGCACAGCCAGGCAGGATCCAGCTGTCACCCTTTGGAGCACTGGAGTAGCAGAGAACAGGAGGAGAAGAACCTTTAAATAAGGTACATCACTCATCTGATCGCTGAGCCCTCCAAAGGCCAGCCCCCAACCCCTTCACCACCCCTGAACCACTATGTGCCAGAAAAAACATTTCTGGGATAAAGGAGGCACCCACCTCCATTCTCTTACTCCCCCTACCCCAATCAACAGTAGATTCTGTTTCCTAGAACAGTGAGCCTCCCAGGTACTAGACGGTTTGAAACTCAGAGTCACAGGATACAAACAGAATCTGTTTCCCAGAGGTTCCCAAAGCTGCAGCCTCCACGTAATCCCCTTGTATCCCTAATGGTCACACTCAGCTGTGATTTCTTTAGGACTGAGTCCTCCCCCCCCCACCCCTGCCCCCAACACCACAGGGGCCAGTAAGTTCTGGAGCTAGCGGCACCCCCACCCCCATCATCACGTGGCTTCTCACGCTGAAAAGAGTCATTGTATGAAGCGCTGGGGAAAGAGAGGGTGACAGATCACAGCTGCCGATGCTTTCTAAGGTCTCACCTCCCATGCCAGGCAGGAAAGTTGCTTGGCAGCAGAAAAAAAGATTGCAGGAGGTGGCCCTACCCTCTCAGATAGGGGCGAATCTTCTGCTTTCTGAGAGCTGCAGACAGGCTTCTCCTGTGGGCACCCCCTTCTCCCTGAGTCCCTGCTCCTTTAGTCGTTGCCATCATCTCTGGCTCAGGCCCCAGGGCGCAAACCAGCCTCATCTGTGTCAGGAGTTTCAGAGGAGCCAGGAGAACTGAGACCAAAATAAAGGGCCTCACAGTCCTGCAAAATCATTTAATCCAAAACTAAACAAGCACAGAAAATTCAGATACTGTCTGCTGTTGGTAGCATCAGAACAATTCCTGCTCACTTGAGGCCCCAAATCAATCCAACAAAACACTTACAGTAATTCAAACCTCTGTTTCAGACTGTCAAGTTATAACGTTAATTTTATATAAATACATAGATTAATTTTTGAATCTGAGCCCCCATTCTGCTGTTGGCAGCAAACTTAACCTTCCAAATTGTAAATAAGTGCAGTCAAGTGATTTCCTAGCTACATTAAGGTTCAAACTCAGTTTATTCAAAGTTGTGTCGCCCCCTCCTTCTTTTCTTCTTTTTAGAACGATTGAAGTTTGGGATAGATGGGTGCTATATATCATCCCAGCATCAGGAAGCAAGAGGCGCATGGACAATGGTGCATCATCCATCCTCTGCTGGTGTCCAGTTGATCTTGGACAACTTTAGCATCTGCTGAGATGGGCCTTGAGCCTCCAGGCCTCTGAACAAGAGGTCCATGCACTCCGTGCCTTCCCTACCCCTACTGGGAGGGGGCCTCTCGATGCGGTGGCCCTGCCTCCACCCCTGCTGCACCCCTCTCAGACCTTTGGGTATTCCCTTTGCCCCAAGACAGGCTGCCTGGGCTCCATGAGGCTGCCCTCAGCACCCTTGGGCTGGACATCTGGGATGCCTTTCCCTTGTCAGTGATTTGGGACTTGGCTCCCTCTGTGGGCCAAGCCGCTGGTGGAAATTCCCAAGAAGCTGCACCAAAGGCAGTGAAGCACGCCTTCTAGGCAATGGGGACCCCCAGACTTACCTGGGGGCTCTTCCAGCAGCCCCAACCTGGGAATAGGCTCTGACAGTGTGATCCTTTCTCTAAAATATTCCAGGCACCAAATTCAATTTTTCTCCTCTCCTAACTCAAAAAAAAAAAGGTAACTTTTCCTCAGCCAAGAAGACATTTGTGTTTTGCCTCCTGTGGCAGGAAAGACTGTCCTGGCATAATCATTCATCCTTTCCAACAGCTTCTCTCCTCTGGCAGGGAACCACAAGCTTCACCACCCACAGGGAAAGCCCAAAGGGCTACAGGATCCGCAGGGCCCATTAACAGAACCTCCCTACTTCCAGGCTTCTGCCCAGGGTGATGAGCTAGAAGGAGTGAAGAAAGGAATATTGTACTTTATGAATACATTAAAGATTTTAGGATTCAAAGAAGGTAAAAATGATTTGCCCTAAACCCGTGTCATACAAGCACTTGTCCAACAAAAACAGAAGTGGCCCCTGCCTTCATATACCTGCCGGCAAACATGTGGTGCTCCCATAATTGTCCCAATGGAAACACCATCTAATAATGGTACCCTTCAGAGTGGTTGAATGAGCAAATAAACAATGTATGCCTATAGTTTAAAAAAAGACTATGTGTGTTAGGCAGAATGATGTCCCACCTCCAGCCCCAAAGATGTCAAGGACCTAATCCTGGGACTGTGACTATATTACCTTATACGGCAAAAGAGACTTTGCCGATGTGATGAAATTAAGGATTGTGTTGGTTTGAAAGGAAGTATGCCCCCTAAGAAAAGCCATGTTTTAATCAAAATCCCATTTCATAAAGGTAGAATAATCCCTATTCAATACTGTATGTTTGAAACTGTAATCAAATCATCTCCCTGGATGATGTGATTTAGTCGAGAGTGGTTGTTAAACTGGATTAAGGGACGACATGTCTCCACCCATTTGGGTGGGTCTTGATTGGTTTATTGGAGTCCTATAAAAGAGGAAATATTTTGGAGAATGAGAGATTCAGAGAGAGCAGAGCGGAATGACATATCCACAGGAAGCAGAGTCCACCAGCCAGCAGACTTTGGAGATGAAGAAGGAAAATGCCTCTCGGGGAGCTTCATGAAACGGGAAGCCAGGAGAAGAAGCTAGCAGATGATGCCGTGTTCGTCATCTTTCCTTCCGGATGAGAGAGGAACCCCGACTGTGTTTACCATGTGCCTTTCCACTTGAGAGAGAAACCCTGAACTTCATTGGCCTTCTTGAACCAAGGTATCTTTCCCTGGATGCTTTAGATTGAACATTTCTATAGACTTGTTTTAATTGGGACATTTTCTTGGCCTTAGAACTGTAAATGAGAAACTTATTAAATTGTCCTTTTTAAAAGTCATTCAGTTTCTGGTATATTGCATTCCGGCAGCTAGCAGACTAGAACAAGGATCTTGAAGAGGTGGGGAATTCACCAACGGTGCTGAGAGCAGCCTCATGGAGCCCAGGCAGCCTGTCTTGGGGCAAAGGGAATACCCAAAGGTCTGAGAGGGGTGCGGCAGGGCCACCGCATCGAGAGGCCCCCTCCCAGTAGGGGTGGGGAAGGCACAGAGTGCATGGACCTCTTGTTCAGAGGCCTGGAGGCTCAAGAGGCCTGGTGGTCCCAATATTATCACATGGATCCTTATAACAGGCACGCAGGAGGCTGAGAATCAGAGAAGGGAATGCAGCAATGGAAGCACAGGTGAAAGAGAAAGAGTGAGAGGAAGAGGAAGATGCTACACTGCTGGCTTTGAAGATGCAGGAAGGGGCCATGAGCCAAGGAATGCCAGCAACTTCTAGACACTGGAAAAGAAAAAGGAAATGTATTCTCCCCTAGATCCTCCAGAAGAAACCAGCCCTGCTGACACCGTGATTTTAGAATTTCTGCTCTCCAGAACTGTAAGATAATAAATTTGCATTGTTTTAAGTGGCGATAAGAAATTTTTAAAAAATGGTTCCCTTCAAATGGCCATTTCTTCATTATTTTCCCTCCCTCTTTTGTGAATTAACCACAACTGAAAAGGAAAGGAAAGAAAATTGAGAGGAAGGTTCAGAAAATGAATAAGGATCATAGGAATATTTACTAGTCCATAGAACAGAGAGATTATTTTTCAAAGAGACACATATGCATAATATATGACAGTTTATTTCATTTTTATTTCTAATTTGATTTAAACTTTTCCTTTATTACACAAGTTATGATTTTTAACATCGACATGCTATTAAAGTCTATATTCAAGTTTCATCAGCTGTTCCAATTACATCCTTTAGAGCCCATTTCTCCCCCCCACCATATCCATGATCAAATTAAAAATCACACCTTGCATATAGTTGAGCTGTCTCATTAGTCCCCTTTAATCTAGGAGGGTTCCCCGACTTTCTTGTCCATCGTGGCACAGATTTTTTGAAGACTCCAGGCCAGTTGTTCTGCAAAATGTCTGCCAATTTGGATTTGTTTGATTGTTTCTTCTTGATTAGATTCAGGTTAAACATTTTTGCAAGAATCTCACAGGTGTTGCGGTGTCTCCATGTGTTGTACCAAAGACACTTGATGTTGACTTGTCTATTATTAGTGATGTTAAGTTTCATTACTTGGTTTAGGTGGTGCCTGCCAGATTTCACCACCATAAAGGTACTTCTTTCCTTTTATCATGAAGAAGTAATCTGTGGGGGGCGGATCATGGTGGCTCAATGGCAGAGTTCTCGCCTGCCATGCCAGAGACCTGGGTTTGATAACTGGTGCCTGCCCATGCAAAAAAAAAATTTTAAAAGTAGTGATCTGTGGGATGATATCTTGAGGTTGCATGAATATCCTCAATCCTTCACCCAGTGGCTTTAGCATCCATTATTATGCTTGCCGAATGGTGGTTTTCTAATTCTATACCTCTGTATTTATTAATTGCACTCTTCTACAAAGAAGGGCTTTTCCTTCTCCTCTTCCCCTTGCATTTAGTATAAATGTACTCATAGATTCTTTTTAAATTCAGTGTATTATCCATTACTGTCATTATTCATTTTTGATATTTAAATTGGCCCAAATTTGGCCATGGAGAGTCCCTTTAGGCAAATCCCATATCCTTTTGACATGTCCCCTTCATGTTTTGAATACATCATAGTGGTATTTTAAATAAAAGGAGGAAATTGAGGGAAATTCAAAAGGAAGAAGAACCATAAAGGAATGGATGAGAAGGATGGTTATGGTGATAGGAACAGCTCTTTTCAACTAAAACAGAGATTTCATCTTTAGCCAGAGCTCCCCCATTGTCCACTAATGGAGCTCAGATATGTTTAGGAGACTATGGAACAGGGCTGCCAACCGTCTACACGCATGGGAAATCCCTCAGGAAGAATTCAAGATTTGTCCCCTTGTGGGTTTTTAAAAAAAATGTATATATGACTTATGTGGACAGCTTAATGGGACACCATAGTACTTGGAACCTTGAGTAGGGCATGAGATTTTGTGGGTTTGTCCAGAGGGATGCCCCGATAAATCCCAGAGTGATTTGAACAGTGAATAAAAAAGTATTTGTAAAGTCCCCTTGGGGGAATGGTGAGAAAGGGGGGAAATTCAACTTCCCCAAGTGGTGAATTATTGATATTCTCACAAGCAGTGGGGACAACCAAAGCTATAGGCTGAGTTTCATTATGAAACTTAACCCTGCAAAGGATAGGCTAAGCCTACTTAAAATTAGACCTAAGAGTCACCCCCAAGAGAACCTCTTCTGATGCTCAGATGTGGCCTCTTTCTCTCTTGGCCAACTCACCGCCCTCCCCCTCTCTACATAGGACATGACTCCCAGGGGTGTGGACCTTCCTGGCAATGTGGGACAGAAACCCTAGAATGAGCTGGAACTCAGCATCAAGGGAATGAGAAAATATTCTCAATGAAATGAGGCAAAATAAAGTGTCAATGGCTGAGAGATTCCAAACAGAGTCAAGGGGTTATCCTGGAGGTTATTCTTATGCATTAAATAGATATCACCTTTTTAGTTAAGGTGTAATAGAGAGGCTGGAGAGAACTGCCTGAAAATGTGGAGCTGTGTTCCAGTAGCCACGTTTCCTGAAGATGACTATATAATAATATAGCTTTCACAATGTGACTGTGTGAGTGTGCAAACCTTGTGTCTGATGCTCCTTTTGTCTATCTTATCGACAGATGAGTAAAACATATGGGTTAAAAATAAATGAATAATAGGGGGAACAAATGTTAAAATAAATTTAGCAGATTGAAATGCTAGTGATCAATGAAAGAGAGGGGTAAGGGGTATGGTATATGTGAATTTTTTTCTGTTTTCTTTTTATTTCTTTTTCTGAATTGATGCAAATGTTCTAAGAAATGATCATGATGATGAATATACAACTATGTGATGATATTGTGAGTTATTGATTATATAACAAGAATGAAATGATCATATGTGGTTATGTTTCATAAATTTAAAAAAATCATAAAAAAATAAATACGACCATGTGATGAGTACACAACTATGTGATGATATGGCGATCCATTGATTGTGTACTATGGATGGACTGTATAGTACATGAAGATATCGCAATAAAAAATATGCTCTAAAAAAGGGGAAAAAAATGCATGGCAATTTTTTTGAGGGGTATAGAAGAGTAGGATTCATCCTAAAGAAAGGGGAAGTCAGGCACAACCCATTGGTCCTTGGTCACTAAAGGAAATTCTCAAGATGAAAGTGTGGGGGCTGCGATAGGAATCCATCTCCAACTAGTTCTGAATGTGAAAGAAAGGAAGCTGAGAGGAATATCAACTTTGCCACACATGGAGTTCCAAGCAGAGCCACTTTGGGACTTGTGTTAATTTTTTAAATGCAGCCATAATGCAATATGCCAGAAACAGAATGGCTTTTAAAAGGGGGAGTTTAGTAAGTTGCAAGTTTACCTACAGTTCTAAGGCTGTGAAAATGTCCAAATTAAGGCAAGGCTATAAAAATATCCCAACTAAGGTATATAGGAAAAGATACCTTGGTTCAAGAAGGCTGATGATGTTTGGGGTTTCTCTCTCAGCTGGAAAGGCACAAGGCAATGTCTGCTAACTTTCCCTCCAGGCTTTTTCAATGGCTTTCCTGGAGGCATTTTCTTTATGCATTGCCTCATGTCTCTGGCTGTGTGGGCTCTGCTGGCTGGAAAGCTCTTTCCGAAATGGTTCCCTCTTCAAGGGCTCCAGTAAGCAACCCCACCTTGAATGGGTGGAGACACATCTCCATGGAAACCATCTAATCAAAAGTTACCACCCACAATTGGGTGGGTCCCATCTCCATGGAAATAGTCGAAAAGATCCCACCAGCAATACTGGATGAGGATTAAAGGACTTGGCTTTTCAAATAGGAACAGGCCCCTACCAGCAGACAGCAACACAAAAGTAAGAGTCACTCTTCCCTTTGGCAACAGAGCACCATGCCACTTTGGTTCTCTGGGGCATCTAGGAAGGCACAGCAGACTCTACTACAGCTGGAGGATCAGCGCAAGGTCACGACAGGAGGGGCAGCAACAGAGCTGCTCAGCTGCTGGCAGCCTCTGACAAAACCGAACAGATCCCAGAGGTGTGGACTTCTTCATGAGTATCCAGGACTGAACCCCAGAAATACTTCAAATGGGAGAGGATTTGAATAATCCTCTACGTGAATAATTCTGCCAAACAAGAGCCTGAGTAAGGGTTACAGAACAAATAATGCTTTATCTAGGAAGTAAACGCAGAAGTTATAATTGTCTCTACTGATAAATGAGGATACAAAGGCTCAGTGAGGTTCAGTGATCTCTTTGGATCAACTAGCTAGTAAGTGGTAGTCACAGAGCTTGAACTCCTAGTCCAGTACTCTTTCTAGCAGAGAGGTGAGAAAGGCAGATGCGGAACATTAGAAGAATAGGAAGACAATAACATAGTGTCTTAGTTTGCCAGGGCTGCTGTGACAACTCCCACACACTGGTTGGCTTAAACAGCAGGAATTTATTTGCGCAGTTCTGAAGGTTAGAAATCCAACTTCCGGGACTTGGTAGAGCTTCCTTTCTCACAGACTCTATAATGTTCTGACCCTCCTCTGTCACATGGCAATCTCCCCCTCCTTGTACCTGCTCCTTTGATTTCCTCTGACTTCTGGCTTCTACTGCTTTCTGGCTTCTCTTCTGTGTCCAGTTTCCCTTGTCTATAAGAACTTTAGCCATACCGGATTAAGGCCTAACCTTGTCCATTTGGTCACTGTGTGGTCTGCCAAAGCTGCCGGAATGCAGCACCCCAGAGACGGACCGGCTTTCAATAAAAGGGGATTTATTTAGTTAAAAATGTCTAGTTCCTCAGAGAAAAGGTAGCTAACTTTTGACCGAGGTTATTTCTTACATGGGAAGACACAGGATGGTCTCTGCTGGTCTTCTCTCCAGGCCTCTGGGTTCCAACAACTTTTCCCAGGGTGATTTCTTTCTGCATCTCCAAAGGCCTGGGCTGAGCTGTGAGTGCTGAGATGAGGTATGCTGAGCTGCTTGGACTGTGCTATGTTGAGTCTCTCATTTAAGCACCAGCCAATTAAATTAAACATCATTCATTGCAGCAGGCACACCTCCTAGCCGACTGCAGATGTAATCAGCAACAGATGAGGTTCACATACCATTGGCTCATGTCCACAGCAACAGAACTAGGTGCCTTCACCTGGCCAAGCTGACACCCGAGCCTAACTACCACAGGCACATCTTAACCAATAATATCTTCAAAGGTCCTGTTTATAAAAGGATTCACACCTGCAGGAATAGCATTTAATATTTGAACGTGTCTTTTCTGGGGGATACGATTCAAAACACATAGGAAGGAAAATGGAGATGAAAATTACCTAGAAATAGCCACAGAATGGTCTGCTCAAAATAGCAAACAGGCTACCTCAGGACTCCCTGTATTTAAGAATAGATTGGGAGGAAGCAAAGGTACTGGCCAGCACCCTTAAAAGAAGGGGAGACGTTAGGATCATGACTTATTGGCTCTGCTTCAAATGACTAACAAACGTAGTCAGCTGCAAAATGGAACAGAGAGAATGAAGGGGAAACTGCATCTCAATGAAACAGGAAATGATCACAGATAGAATCACAGAGGAGACAGATGGCGAAGGGCCAGGGAACAATGAAGAGTCAATGCTCGTTAGGGACTCCCAATTTAGTAAGCCAAGCCTTTGATCTTGGGGCAGCCCCTTATGAAATGCAAAGCTAGGCCTGCTTGTAATTACACCTAAGATCACCCCCAGAAAGTCTCTTTTGTTGCTTAGATGTGGTCAACTCTGCAAATAAACTCACTACCCTCCCCCACATGGGACAAGTTTCCTAGGAGTGTAAATTTCCCTGGCAACGTGGGACATGACTCCCAGGGATGAGCCTATCCATGGCATCATGGGATTGAGAATGCCTTCTTGATCAAAAGGGGGAAAATAAATGGAACAAAATAAAGTTTCAATGGCTATGAGATTTCAAATAGAGTCAAGAGGTCTTCCTGGAGGTTACTCTTATGCAAGCTTTAGTCAGATATTGCAAACTACCACAGCATGCCAAACCCCAACCAACAATAGTCCTGAAAACTCTAGGGAGTGCACTAGGCTCTATCTAAATCCCTATAAAAGTTTTTCTTGTTAAATTTGTTTTTTCAGAAACCTAAGGCCTGCAGACCGATCCTATGCCAGATAAGCCCTGAAACCCAGAGGTACCAGTTTTTCCCAGAACCTCAACCAATTTCATTTCTGTACCTCATAAGGTCTGACCCCTTTCCAGCACAAAGAGGTTAAAATGGTCATTGCCAAGATATCCCTGAAGACTGAGAGAATGATCAAATGAGAGAATGATCAAATGAGAGGGAGGAGGGGTAACTGAGAAATTAGTGGCCAATATGGGGTGGGCACAGGGGATGGGATATTTGGGTTTTTCTGTTTTCTTTTATTTCTGTTTCTGGAGTAATGCAAATGCTCTAATAATGATTATGGTGATGCCTGCACAACTATGTGATGATACTGTGAGCCACTGAGTATAGACTTGGGATGGACTGTATGGTACATGAATATATCTCAATAAAATCTCATTTTTTTTTAAAAAAGAGTCAATGCTTGGCCTTTAGCATCTGCTATTCATTTGTTGGGCAATAGCCACAATTTAAAAATTCTTGTGTTAGACTAAGATGCCTTCATGAGAACACTTCATCCAAAGCTCGGGATTATACCTTGATGGGAATGGCAACCAGTTCCTAATGGAAATCTTTGCTTTTTATTTTAAATCCCTAAGCATCACCTAAGAGGAAAACACAGGTCATTTCCAAGACGAAGTTTGCCTCTATGTATTGTCTACTGTCTCCCCCTAGTGACCATATTTATGAAATTCAATAAGAATTCATTGGTAGAGTTAGAAAAATTAAATGGCTTAATGACATAATAAGGATAACGCCCCTTAATGCCTGCACAGTGTTGCACATTCCCCAAAGTGCTTTCACACCGGGCAGTCTCAACTATGCTGAACACAATCCCGTAAAACAGGCAGAGGTGTCCTCCCACCAAGCCGTTTCACACGAACACAGGTTTAGAGTCTCTCTTTTGAAACAGAATAACCCAGGGGTTGGAAGTGTGAGCTTTGGAGTCGGTCGGGGTTGCCTTTGAAGCCTGGCACACCCCTTTGTGATCTCAGGTCAAAGTGCCTAAAACTCTCCGGGCCTCCATTTTCATAACTGTAAAATGGGGTTGCTAACGCATGTACCTTAGAGATGCAGTACCGATTAGATTAAACGAACGATCTTTAGACTGGCTTGAGCACTGTGAGCCCTGCAGGATAAGGCCGTTAGAAATTTACAGCTGTTGCCTTTGTTGGCAGCATCTTTGAGGAGTGGGTTTCCACTTCCTGTGAAACCCATTTATGGTTTCTGAACCTGTTGGCAGGCAATTCTTTCTTAGGCCCTAACTGGAAAAGACATGTCGCCATCACTACTTAAATCCACTTTCTCTTGTTCAGTTTTCCTCATTTTGGCCTGGCTTATGACCTCCTCTAAAGGAGGAAAACCTTGGCATTAGAAGGAGTCCCTCCTCCCATCCCATCTGAGCCACAAAGCTCAGAGCCCTGTGCAAAGCCACAGGAGGCCCTTGATTGCTGTCATTCAATAGATGTTCAACTTTTCCCTCAATTCCAATGAGAAACGGTCCATCCGTCCCTGGGCACCCAGGGAGCTGAGCACAACCAGAGGACCATGTTTAGGCCAGGACGTTAATCAGAACAAAAGCTCTTCCTCAAAGACTTTGTCCCCTGGTGGGTAGAGAGGAACCAGCAAGAATGGCAGAAAAATCAGCTGAGGATTTTAAAATCAGACTTATTATCACTGAGCAAGCTTATGAGGCACACACCCACTCATGTACACACACGCACACACACACACACAGAGGCTCAGAGCAATTAGGCTCATGAAATCTGCTTGGGGACATTGGGAAGTAATTCCTAAAGTCAACTACCTAACATAGCTCCAGCACCTGGACCAGCAGACGTCAGGATAGGGAGCCAGCTTGTTCTCCAGCAAACATCTTTGACACACGAGAAGTCAGCCATGTGGCCCTTTATAACAGGTGCTGGCCTCCGTCCCGGCTTCATGGAAGAGTCAAGAGTTTGTAAGGTCCGTTCAGGTTCCTGTGAGATAAAAAGTAGGGGAGAAAGTAAAACGAATACATCGGGTACTATAAAGACTTCTTTTCCCAGATGCCTCCTTCCTACAGCTCCATTGAAAGTACCACCCTTTCCTCCTCTGTGTTGCAGAAAACTAGAAATCTTTTCACTAGAAAATAAAAAGATCCTTCCCAAAATTCACACTCTGGGATGAAGATATCAATTCATACAACAAAGCCCACGCAGACATCTCTGCAATGAAGTTAGAGGATTTTGACTCCTCTTCCTAAAAGGGCAAGAAGGAGATTTCAACACCCTCTCAGTACTTCCAGCTGCCCCTGGCAGACAGAACTGTAACAAACCAAGAACTTGCTCTGCAAGCCCCACCCTCAGGAGCCAGGGACATTGGAGAATCAGTAGCCTATTTAATTGTGTTTAGCATCATATTTGCACTCAACAAATGTTTGTTAAATTGAAAAGAATTCCATTGATGTGTACTGAAAAACTCTCACCCCACAAAGTGTTAGGTGATGGTGGGTGAAGGATACAGAACCAAGAAGTTATAGCTCTTGCTTTGGGTGACAAACATCCGTTGAGTAACTTTCTAAGTACCAGGCCCTGCTAGATGCCTAACCCAATATTTATCCATTTATCCTCATAATAACTCTAGGTGGAAGGTGCTTCCTGCTTGACAGATGCAAAAATTAGGACTTTCAAAGTCTGGGACACTTACCCATGAACACACAGTTTGAGGGGCAGAACCAGGATTTGGAACCAAAGCCTGGTCACTTGGAGGTGATCTGATTACAGTGCTGAAGTCCTAACAGGCAGCAAAGGTCATTGCTGTGGGGAACTGTCACCTAAGAAGATTGCCCACCCAGTCAGGGACAAGTTTGGCTAAGGCAGCATTTAATAGACAAGCTGTGCACCTTCTCAGCCCAGTCTGAACACCCAAATGTTGACTACAGCTGTCAGGCACAGGCTATACCATTCAGGAACCTGGAAAAGTTCTTTAACTTTATGACGCCACACAGAAGAATCAGATGAGAATGAAGGGGTTAAAAGCACAGAATCTGGGTGCAACCTTGATTAGGCCACTTAGTAGTTGTGTGACCTTGGGCAGGTCAATGAATCTTTTAGTCACAGCTTCTTCATCTGTGAAATGGGATAATATTAGAATGCACCTCTTCGTTTATGTGCTGGTTTGAAAGGAAGTGTGCCCCCTAAGAAAAGCCATGTTTTAATATAAGTCTCATTTCATAAAGGTAGAATAATCCCTATTCAATACTGTATGTTGAAACTGCAATCAGATCATCTCCATGAATGATGTGATTTAGTCAAGAGTGGTTGTTAAACTGGATTAGGGGACAACATGTCTCCACCCATTTGGGTGGGTCTTGATTGGTTTATTGGAGTCCTATAAAAGAGGAAACATTTTGGAGAATGAGAGAGTCAGAGAGAGCAACACTACGAAGCAGAGAGTCCACCAGCCAGCGACCTTTGGAGATGAAGAAGGAAAACGCCTCCCGGGGAGCTTCATGAAACCGGAAGCCAGGAGAGAAAGCTAGCAGATGATGCCATGTTCGCCACATGCCCTTCCAGATGACAGAGAAGCCCTGACTGTGTTCACCATGTGCCCTTCCACTTAAGAGAGAAACCCTGAACCTCACTGGCCTTCTAGAACCAAGGTATCTTTCCCTGGATGGATGCTTTTGACTGGACATTTCTATAGACTTGTTTTAATTGGACATTTTGTCGGCCTTAGAACTGTAAACTAGCAACTCATTAGATTCCCCTTGTTAAAAACAATTCTGTTTCTAGTATATTGCATTCCAGCAGCTAGCAAACTAGAACAGTTTAGTATGAAGATTAAATAAGATGAAATATTTAAAGTGCTCAGCACAGTGGCTGGTATGCAGCAATCATTCAATAAATGTCCACCACCATTATTACTTTCATTACAGGTAGCAATCACAATTATATACAATAAACCATAAATAATCATCAGTGAGTTGATCTCTGATATTTACTTCCAATGTCTCTGTTCTAGTTTGTTAGCTACTGGAATGTAATATACCAGAAACAGAATGGCTTTTAAAAAGGGAATTTAATAAGTTGCTAGTTTACAGTTCTAAGGCCGAGAAAATGTCCCAATTAAAACAAGTCTATAGAAATGTCCAATCTAAGGCATCCAGGGAAAGATACCTTGGTTCAAGAAGGCCAATGAAGTTTAGGGTTTCTCTCTTAAGTGAAAGGGCACATGGCAAACACAGTCAGAGTTTCTCTCTCATCTGGAAGGGCACATGGCGAACATGGTGTCATCTGCTAGCTTTCTCTCCTGGCTTCTTGTTTCATGAAGCTCCCCAGGAGGCATTTTCCTTCTTCATCTCCAAAGGTGGCTGGCTCATGGACTCTCTGCTTTGTGATGCTACAGTATTCTCTGCTCTCTCCGGATCTCTTTCATTCTCTAAAATGTTTCCTCTTTTATGGGACTCCAGGAACTTATCAAGATCCGCCCAAATGGGTGGAGACATGTCATCACCTAAACCAGCTTGACAACCACTCTTGATTAAATCACATCTCCAGAGAAATGCTCTGATTTCAGTTTCAAACATACAGTATTGCATAAGGATTATTCTGCCTTTATGAAACAGAATTTAGATGAAAACATGGCTTTTCTAGGGGAAATACATCCTTTCAAACCAGCACAGTCTCCTTGCTAGGAAATGAGGATCAGCTTTAGCCAGGTTATGTCCTTTTCTTCAGTTTTGTGATTTATGCCGATTCTATTCTGTACAACACATGCTCTTCACCTTTCTCTTTTTACTCTTGTGCAGGGGGAAGGCAGAGCTTCCACAATGGTCAGGGTGACCAGTGTGATCATCAGAGTATTTCAGGAGCTGTGATGAAATTCTAATGGTAGTAACCCTAAGGTTCAAACAAGAAAACATCAACTGCACTGCTCATCAAAGTCTCACAGCTTTGGTTTGTCCCTTTTCCTGGAGTCAGGATGCTTATTAGCAATTGCAGGGAATAGCTAATGTCTGCTCCAAGCCCAGGTATTACTATGTGGTGGTTTGAAGCTTTATGTACCGCAGGGAAACATGCTCTTAAATCTACTCCATTCCTGTGGGTGTGGACCTACTGTAAGAAGGACCTTCTGATGAGGTGACTTCAGTGAAGGGATGACCCACCTCATTCAGGATGGGTTTTAATCCTACTACTAAAATCTTTTATAAACAGAATGAATACAGAAAGAGAGAATGAGAGGAGGGAGGGAGGGAGGAAGGGAGGGAGGGAGGGAGGGAGACAGAGAGAAAGAGACAGTGCCACATTTTATAAGAAACTGAAATGGAACCCAGAACAGAAAGAAGAGACCAGGAGAAGCCACCATGTGCCTTTCCAGGTCTTTAGGAAGAAACCATGGCCTTGATGATGTCTTGATTTGAACATTTTCTCAACCTTAAAATTGTACGCTAACAACTTCCCATTAGTTACGCCAACCCATTTCATGGTATTTGGTGGAAATTAAGGAAACAAAAACAACCTGTAGATACAGTCTTCATCCTACTGCCTTTTGAAGGGAAAGGCACTTTTGCTGCTCTAAGACCATACGTAGGCATACACACCCAGGGTACTGCAAGTAAGGAGTTTCTTCTCTGAGCTGTAGCTGTGTGTGTCTCTCTCTGGCTCTTCCATCTTCTGCCCATTATTTAGCCATGATGAAGAATTTATGCTCTGCCCCTTCTGGTGGCCAATAAATTTCCAAATTGAGTAAGAGCTGAGAAATCTCCTGTAATAGCGTCCAGGACTCCCCAAAGAAAATTTCCTTGGCAGCATTGTCATGAGCTGCAGTGCAGCAAAAAGGAAAAAACCCTTGATATTCTCACAAGTAGTGTGGACAACCAAAGCTATAGGCTGAGCCCCCAGTCTTGGGGTTTGTTCATATGAAATTTAACCCCACAAAGGATAGGTCAAGCCTACTTAAAATTAGGCCTAAGAGTCACCCCCAAGAGAACCTCTTTTGTTGCTCAGATGTGGCCTCTCTCTCCAGCCAACACAACAAGCAAACTCACCACCCTCCCCCTCTCTAAGTGAGACATGACTCCCAGGGGTGTGGACCTTCCTGGCAACGTGGGACAGAAATCCAAGAATGAACTCGGACCCAGCATCAAGGGATTGAGAAAATCCTCTTAACCAAAAGGGGGGAGAGTGAAATGAGACAAAGTGTCAATGGCTGAGAGATTCCAAACAGAGTTGAGAGGTTATCCTGGAGGTTACTCTTATGCATTAAGTAGATATCACCTTGTTGTTCAAGATGTAATGGAGAGGCTGGAGGGAACTGCCTGAAAATGTAGAGCTGTGTTCCAGTAGCCATGCTTCTTGATGATGATTGTATAATGGTGTAGCTTTCACAATGTGACTGTGTGATTGTGAAAACCTTGTGTCTTATGCTCCTTTTATCTACCTTGTCAACACATGAGTAGAACATATGGAATAAAAATAAATAATAGGGGGAACAAAGGTTAAAATAAATTTAGTTTGAAATGCTAGTGATCAATGAAAGGGGTATGGTGTGTATGGTTTTTTTTTTCTGTTTTCGTTTTATTTTTCTGTTGTCTTTTTGTTTCTTTTTCTGAATTGATGCAAATGTTCTAAGAAATGATCAGGATGATGAATCTGCAGCTATGTGATGCTATTGTGAATTACAGATTATATATAGAGAATGGAATGATCACATTTTGGGAATGTTTGTGTTTCTTTCTGTAATTTTTTTTTAATTAATAAAAAAATTTAAAAAAAGAAAAAGCCAAGGGGTGGTTTAAGTCTTTACATCTTTCTGGTTGGTTAGTCTTAGGAATGGTACATAATATCTTCAACTCCCAGTTTTTTCATCCTTAAAATGGGAATAAATAATATCTCACTCTTGCAGGGAAATCAAGAAGATTAAAGCAACATATGTAAAAGAGTTGACCCTCTCAGGCACGCAGTAAGTGGGAGCTTTTAGTTCCTGGGTAACCTCACAAATGGACCTTGGTTACAGCAGTTTGAATGTGGTTACTGCTCTGCCATTCCACCTTGGCTAATCCTGCAGCTCTCCCACTGCTTCGAGGCTGATGGCCCTCACAGTTTGCCTCTTATGTTATTCTTGCTGTTGGGCTTCATTAATTGTTTCAGAAATCTGTTAGGTACCACCCTCCTGAGACTCCTATTATGCCCCAGAATTGCTGACAATTCACATGAAAAACGAGCATCCTCAACTGTTCTTTTCTTACTCCAAGCCCCCTGGGACATGTTTAAAACAATAATCAAAGCGGCATAACTAGCTGACACAAGTCCTGAATCAAAGTAGGCTATCCCTACCCCATTTCTCTTGAGCTTATTAAATGACTTCTATTCTCACTTTAAATAAAATCTCTTTCCAGGGGCCTGAAGAGAAGGCATTGAGTATCCTAAAGTCACTCAGCATTCTGACTCTTCCTCCTCACTCTTCCTGAACGCCCCTTCCCCCTCATTCTCACCCTCCTCTCTCCCAGCAGTCTTCCACTCTCTTGCTCTCCTGCTCCAGTGCTGCTGCTAAGTGATACCGTGCATTGAGCACTTACTGTGCCCTAGGTGCTGTCGTAGGCAGTTTACCTGTACTAAGTCCTTCACTCTCACAACAAACCTACAGAGCGAGAATTACTGTTAACACCCTTCTTTGAGATGAGGTGGCTCAAGGCACGAAAGTGTTTGAGTACTTTGCCACCGAGCTGGTGGATGGTGAAGCCAATATCCCTCAAACCCACCCCACCCTAATGGATGTCAGAGGCATCTTTGAGTTCTTCTTCTCCCTCACTCTGTTCACCCAGTCCCTGACCAGTCCTGTCCTTCGGTCTCCCAAATACCCACTGCAGTCATCACTCCCTCTCATCCACACTGACCCTGTTTAGCTTGTGCACTCACTACCTCTTGCATGGATTCTCACTACAACAGATTCTTCTCTGGTCTCACTGCCACTAACATCTCCTCCCCCATGCGTCCTCCATGCAGCCACATTCATTCATTCATTCACTCACTTATTCAACAAAGCTTTACTAAAAGCCTGTGATGTGGCAGGTACTGTAATAGACCCTGTGGCCACCAAAAGAGATAGTCCCTGACCTAAAGAGCTCACACCGTTGGGAAAGCCAGATGGGTAAAAAAAAAAAACAAAAAACAAAAAACAATCAATACTTCATGGTCATAGAATGGAAGAAACTGCAACCTGTGAGATGGAAACTCAGAGAAAGAACTACTAGGTTCTAGTGTAGTGCCTCAGCTAGGACTGATTTTGGCTGTAAACCCCTGCAGTGGCTTGAACAAAATCAACGGTTGCTCTTCTTACAGATCCAGAAGCCCAGAGGTAAGACGTGGCAGGGGTAGGTCAGAGTTTCAATAGTTTCAGGACCTATTCTTTTGCAATTCTTTTGGCCGTTCCTTCCTGGTCACAAGACGGTTGCTGCATCTCTAGTCATCATGTCTGTATTCAAGGCAAGTAAAAGGGAAAATGCAAAAAGACAACCAGCTCATGTGCCCTTTTATTTTCTTTAAATCAAGAGAGCTTTTATTCCACCCCCAAACCTCTCTTGTTGGCTTCTACATAGGTTTTGCAGCCCAGATCCAGGTTATATGGCCACCGTTAGCTGCAAGGGAGGTTTTTCAGTCACCATAGAGGGAAGCAGTAAAAGAGAAGGAGGCTGGATGTGGCTTTCTGGTAGCCAGGCCACAGGTGGCCAGGAAGGTTTCAAAGCAAATGCGGGTGCTTAGGCCTGGGTCTTGAACGAAGAAAGGAAGTTTACTGAGTTGAAAACTGAGGGGGAGAGAGCTTCACTGGCAGGGCTAGCAGCACGTACAAGCCACCATACTGTGAAGAGCTCGTTGCCCTTAAGGACCCGACTGGCCGTGTCACCTCTTGCCTCCATATCCTTAGGGCTCCTCATCCCCAACAGCCACCCGTCAAACTGTTTGACCTGGTACATGAGGCCCTTTGGCCTTTCCAGCTTTATCTCCTATTACCACTTCCTCTGCAACCCAGCCCTCCTGCTCTTTTTCCAGGCTCCCATGTGCATCGAGCCACGACATGCCTAGTGCCCTGGCCCGCCCCCATCATCTGCCTGCTGGGACCTCCTCATGCGCCACAGTTCAGCTTAAATGTCACACCTCTTTGAAGCCATCCTTTAGGATCCAGGGGCCATCACCACCCTATAGAATCACGCTCCCATTGCATTCTGTAGTTATCTGTTGTGAGTTGAAGAATGACACCCAAAAGGATATGTCTCCATCTTAGCCCCTGGGACCTATGAATGTGACCTTATTTGGATAAAGGGACTTTGCAGATGTAATTAGGTGTTGAGATGAGATCATCCTGGATTACCTGGGTGGGCCCTAAATCCAATGACAAGTGTCCTTATGAGACACAGAAGAGGAAAAGGTGGGACATGAGGAGGCTGAATGAAGATGGAGGCAAGATTGGAGTGAAGAGTCAGGGGTGTGGACCTTCCTGGCAAAGTGGGACAGAAATCCTGGAATGAGTTAAGATTCAGCATCAAGGGATTAAGAAAATCTTCTCAACCGAAAGGGGGAAGAGAGAAATGAGACAAAATAAAGTGTCAGTGGCTGAGAGATTCCAAACAGAGTCGAGAGGTTATCCTGAAGGTTATTCTTACACAGTAAAGAGATATCACCTTGTTAGTCAAGATGTAGTGGAGAGGCTGGAGAGAACTGCCTGAAAATGTAGAGCTGTGTTCCAGTAGCCATGTTTCTTGAGGATGATTGTATAATGATATAGCTTTCACAATGTGACTGTGTGATTGTGAAAACCTTGTGTCTGATGCTCCTTTTATCTACCTTATCAACAGACGAGTAAAACATATTACTATTAAAAATAAATAGTAGGGGGAACAAATGTTAAAATAAATTTAGATTGAAATGCTAGTGATCGATGAAAGGGAGGCATAAGGGGTATGGTATGTATTAACTTTTTTCTACTGTCTTTTTATTTCTTTTTCTGAATTGATGGAAATGTTCTAAGAAATGATCATGATGATGAATATGTAACTATGTGATAATATTGTGAATTATTGATTATATACGTAGAACGGAATGATTATAAGCTAAGAATGTTTGTGTTTGTTATAGTTTTTAAAAAATTTAAAAATTAATAATTAAAAAAATTATCACGCTGTTAAAGAAAAAAAAGATTGGAGTGAAGAGCCACAAGTCAAGGAATGCCAGCAGCCATCATAACTCCCTAGAGCCTTTGGAGGGAGTGTGATGATGCCAACACCTTGATTTTGGAATTCTGGTCTCCAGAACTGGGAGAGAATAAAATTTCTGTCATCATTAAGCCACACTGTCTCTATGACCAGTACATTGTAATGTATGCTTACATGTCTAACTCCTCGGGTACAGGAAGGAGAGTTTTGGAGTCAGGAGGACAAGGTCAAATTCCCAGCACTAAATATGTGACCTTGGGGACAACACTATAATCTCTTTGGCCTCATTTCCTCATCTGTGAAATGGGGTGATGGGGCCCCTCTAAAACCAGTTTTGTCCCCACAAGATTGAAGTAGGAAATGAAGATCCTGGTAAGTGACATTCACTCTCATTCTTTTTGGAAAGTCCCCAGGTCCAAAGGACTTCTCCTCCTACTTCTTCCTATCAGCTAGAACTTAACCTGTATCTTCTCTTCCTTGCTCAGGTAGCCTTTTCCTGTCCTCTTTCCCTGTGATCATAATGACGTAATAGCTAGTGGAGAATAGAATTTACAGAGGATCATAATAGTTTATCATTATCCCCACAACAATCAAAACAGATTCATTTTTTTCTCAAGTAAATATCTGCATATCTGTTAGTTTCTTGCTGAATCTTATGGCACAATTGGAGACATCTCTCCTTGGCAGGGAGATAGTCTCAATCCAAGAGTCAAGGATGTGAAAAGATGAGATGGGGTGGTGGGGTGTCTAGAGAAAAGAGTGAGAACTGTGAGAAATGCTGGGTTACTCTAAGCTACGAGGACCCAGAGGCTTTGTGAAGCAAAAAGGGGGCTGGTAGGGGGGCCAAGTGACCAACAGGTTTTCAGCAACCTATAACTTCTCAAGTAAACAGAGTACCATAAACTGCAGAGCTCAAGATGGAAGAAGTGAAGGAGACGACAAACTGTACAGTGCTTCACCACATTCACCTCTGCACAGCATGCGCCAAGTCTGTCTTCCCACTGGGCTGAGGGAGCTAACGCACAGTCCATGATTGAGTGCCACGCTCAATATGCTAGCTCTCATTCAGAAAGTCCATGAACAGAATTGTCAGGTTATGACTATTGTGACCTGCTCAGCAATGGGAAGGGAGAACCAGTCTAACCGGTGAGATGGAAACACACCTATCCCTCTTCCTTCACCCTTTCCTGCACCTCGGCTCCACCCCCCCAACTCTGCTCCCCACCACTCTGAACTCTTCTCTTTGCCTGGAGCTCTCACTTCAGGCTGTTGCTTAGACATCAGGTCCTACTGGAAGCCCTCCCTAACCAGGGTTAAGTGCCCTTCCCACTTTGCACCTGCTTGTCAAATCGTCTATTTAGGTCTAACCATCCCTCCATCCTCACTCTCTGAGATTTCTGGAGGCACTGTCATGTTTCTGTTGTCCTCTGCTTTATCCCCACCCCAGACTTACTGCCTGGCTCCAAGATGAGCAATAAATACTTGTTGAATGAGTAAAGTCACAAATCCTCCATAAACAGTGTAGCTTCCCCCACATTTTCAGACAAATGCCTTTATTCCTAGCCAAACAGCAAACAAGCAAAACTACAAAAGCCACACTGAAAGCGAAACCAAAAAAGAACTGATTCAACCTTGATATGGACCAGTACCAAGATCCTACTCCACGTGGGGATCTGTAGATAATCCTAATATTGAAATCTAAATACTTAGGAATAAGGAAGACAAATCAATACGTTAAGTTGGGAGATGATGCCCAAGGAGCCTAACAACTGACAAGGGCTCAGTTCCCCTGCCACAGACACACCTCAGATCATGCTGACCCTCTCTCTGTAAGTGCTTCCCCCTTAGGGCTGGTCTGGCCCACCGTGGGAGGGCGGGAGGCTGACCCTTACTGAATGTCCATCATGTGCCAAGCACTTCCCATATGTCACCTGCTTTTCTCACAACAACGCTCTGAAGTAAATTGTTGTGCTATATGTGGGAACATGCTAACAGCTCTAAAATACTGTGGTGACTAGTAAGCCCCAGTGGCTAAGCACAATAAAGGATTATGTCCCACATATGCAAAGCCTGCTGTGGGGTGGAGCTGCTCTCCTGGATGGCTTTCCACCAGGCAATGACACTGGGATCGGAGTTCCCATCAGCGTGAGGCTCCCCCATCTAAGAGCCCTTCATTTCCAGCCATGGAAAGGTCTCACTTGCAGTTCCTTTGAGGGCAAGGAAATCTTTATTCCAACTTGTTGCTTAACACTTCCTCAGCATCTGGGTGTTCAGTCGTACCTTCAGCATTTTTATGCTGAAGTCTTTTTCCCCTCCAGATGGTCCTCTTGGGCAGGATCCAAGACTGGCTTTCTCCCTCAGTTGGCACCATGTCTGGCTAAGGCAGACATTCACACATCCTTTGTTCTGAAGTTTGGGAAATATAGACCATTAGCATAGCCAACTTTCCCCTGTGCCGTCTTCAAGTCAGTACCCTTTGGATTTTCTGGGAGGGAATCACCAGTCCACGATGTTTTCCAAATGCAGAAAGTGCATTAACAAGTTCTCAAAATGGTCCCATTGAAGCCCCTCCCTCATGACAGATGAAGGACTACCTTTCTCCCCATTCGTTTCCTTCGGCGGGGGCAGGACTCACAGTACAACACCAGCAATTTCAAAAAAATATCCTTCTCTTCTCTCCTAATCTCTAACCTCCATCCCTTTAATGTAGATGAGGGAACTAAGAGTAGCACCATCATTTCCCCATCTCCTATTTTCAAACTCCGGCATATTTCAGAACCTGCTCAACTTTGAAATTTGGATTTCTATTGTCTTAGAGCCTCACACATAAGCTTCCACTTTAATATCTTATTACACAGATCTGGACTTGACAAGGGAGCTGTGATGGTTAATTTTCTGAGTCCATCTGGGTGGGTTACAGCATCCAGTTGTTTGGTCAAGCAAGCATTGTCATCATTGTTACTCTGAAGGCATTTCACGGATGGATTTAAATCATTAATCAAATCAGTCTATGGCTGATTACATCTATAGTCAAAGGAGTTTGCCTTCAGCAATGAGAAGGGTCTCCTCGTCCAAACAGCTGGAAGCCTTAAAGCAAGAGCTGAGGATTTCAGCAGAATTTCTGTCTCTATTCGGTCACCCAGCTTTTCCTGGGGAATTCAATGTCACCTTCATTGGAGTTTCCAACTTGCAGCTTCTCCTGGGAAATTCAACTTCACCTTCATCAAGTTTCCAACTTGAGAAGTACCTTAAGGAATTCAAACTTTCCAATTCCCATGGTCATGTGAGCCAATTATTATAATAAATATCTTAATGTATGTGTGTGTGTGCGTGTGCGTGTGTATTTTGCCTAATAAGGGGGGTAAAGGAATTTAATTTCTTAAGAAAAGAACAGATAGATGCGATGGATCACAGAGGAAGAATTAATGTAATGGTTTACAACTTTCAAAACCTAAAAAACCATTGTCAAGGGTCTGAAACTTCATGAAGGCAAATGACAGGAACAGTGGAATGTAGAAGCCCAGACTCTGAATGATGGGAGATTACATCAGAAGGTAAGATATGGGAGCAAAATGGTAAGGCCCAAGGTGTGGTTGCAGGTGTGGGTGGTTAGAGTGAACAAAATGAAGATCTTTGGAATGAAGATCTAAAAATTGTGAGCCTCCAATGCTGGGTGGGAGATCCAGGTGGAAGCTCAAATCGCCTGTGATGGTAGTAGAACTTGGCCTGGAGAGAAAAGCTATAAGGGGAGACCAGATTTTAACCAATGGGGAAGAGTGGCTAGAAGGTAAGTGAATAATAGCAAAGATGTGGCAAAATTTTATATGGCATGAGACTCAAGGAAGCAGGTTTTGGTTAAAGAGGGGAGGAAGGGTCAGTTTTCAAAGGGAAAAAGTTTCCAGATGGTGGAATGGAAAGGTTCAGGTAAGAGGAAGTTAAAAAGAGAGGCTGGGTCAGTGGAGAGGAAGCACAGGGCCACGTGGAGATGAGAATCTGGGAGAGGATATTTGATTGGAAGGTGTATCAGTCAAGGTTCAATCAGGAGACAATGACACATAAAAATTTTAACAGGGAAGGCTTAACATAAAGAATTATTAATATAGGGGATTTACTTATAAAGGGGTTAAACTAGCTCTAAAGAACACCCTGGGCCTCTCATAGTGTCCCATGCCACAGCAAGTCATAGCCCCAAACCATTGCCTGGCCTTGTCCATAGGCTTTGGCACTGAAGTAGGTTGCACAGTGTTAAAACAAAACAAAACAAAACAAAACAAAACAAGGGCAGTCCACGGTAGCTCAGCAGGCAGAGTTCTCACCTGCCATGTTGGAGACCCAGGCTTGATTCCCGGTGCCTGCCCATGCAATAAATAAATAAAAACGTAAAGAAAACAGAAAAACCCTGGGGCTGAGGGACAGTAGCCAAGGAAAGACAGACTTGGAAGGGGGGACCCCCAGGGTTGGAGTGTAAACTTGTAGAAGGTGTGGTTACAGTTCACTGATGATGGAGAAGTCTGCTGGGTTGTCTTGTGCCAGAGCTGATCCACAGTCAGGAAACACCCATCCAGAGGGCAGATGGGCAGGAAACCATGACCGGAATTGGCTGTATCATTTTCCTACTGCTGCTGTCACAAATTTCACAAAACCTAGTGGCTTAAAACAACACACAATTATTATCTCATAGTTCTGGGTGTCAGAAGTCTGGCATGGGTCTCACTAGGTTAAAATCAAGTTGTCTGCAACTGTGTTCCTTCTGAAGACTCTAGGAGAGAGTCCTTTTCTTTGCCATTTCTATCTTCTAGAGGCTGCCTGCATTCCTTGGCTTATGACCTCCTTTTATCCTCAAGGCCCCAATGGCAGGCCAAGTTCTCACATTGCATCACTCCAAACTTGCATCCATCATCACATCTCCTTCTCTGACTCTTCTGTCTCCATTTTCTACATTTAAAAGTCCCTTGCGATTGACTCCCAAGATAATAGGCTAAGCCCTTGATCTTGAATCTTGATCTTATGAACCTTGTTTCTGTAGGAGAGAAGCTAAGCCAACTTACAATTACGTCTAAGAGTTACTTCCAGAGAACCTCTTCTGTTGCTCAGATGTGGCCTCTTTCTGAGCCCAACTCTGCGAGTAACATCATCGCCCTTCCCTTCACGTGGGTCATGACATCCTGGGGTGAGTCTCCTTGACAACATGAACATGACTCCCAGGGATGAGCCTGGCCCTGGCACTGTGGGATCGACAATGCCTACCTGACCAAAAGGGGAAAAGAAATATAACAAAATAAGGCATCAGTGGCTAAGATATTTCAAATAGAGTAAGGAGGCTATTCTGGAGTTTACTTTTATGCAAGCGTTAGTGAGATACTGCTAGCTGTATGCCAATCCCCAACCAACAGTATTCCTATAAACCCTAAAGAATACCCAGGGCTCTATCTGAGACTCTATAATTCTCTCACTAAGTTTATTTCTCAGAAACCTAAAACTTCTAGATGGTTCCTAGGCCAAATAAGCCCTGAAACCCACAATCTCCATTCTCTCCAAGAGCATCAACCAGTTGCATCCCCTTATGCCATAATGTCGACACTTTTCAAATGAAGCTAGAGCGGTCACTGCCAAATATCCCTAAAGAATGGGAGAAAGATCAAAGGAGGAGTTGTAATAGAGAACATATGACTTACAAATAAGTTTGACTACTGAATCATTATATTGATATTTCTTTTTAGTCTCCGGTGTCTTAGAGCAGCTAGAAGTAAACCCCTGAAATGGTGGAACTGTAACCCATACCATACACTGAAATTTGTTCTATACTATTTATTAAAATGTACTTTGAAATTTACTTTTTTTTGTATATATATTTCACAATAAAAAATGTTAAAAAAAAAAAAAAAAAGATCCTGTGATTACATTGGGCCTGCCTGGATATTCCAGGATAATGGCCAGCTGATTAGCCACCTTAATCCCTTCTTGCCATGCCATGTAGCATAACATATTCACAGGTTCCAGGGATTAGAATGTGGACATCTTTGGGGGACTATTATTCTGCCTAGCACACTAGAACACAGAAAGCACCCCCTACACTGGCAGGCCAAGACTGGGAGCTGACCAGTACGGTATCTACAAGACTCCCTGGGAATATGCCTCTGGGTGCCATGGACCCTCCATAGGGATGAGCACCCCTGGATTCCCCTGACAGGCCACTGACAGCCACATGGTGGGAACAAGCAGCAAACGGGAAACACCCAAATCAGGAAGAGGAAGCCCCCTTCCTCCTGCCACGTTTTTCGAGTACCTTCTACTGATAGATCTTAACAGCATACAAGCTACAAAAGGGAAACATTTTAAAGGCCCAGTTCCATTTAGAGCAGGCAACGAAAAGTAGATTTGGAACCAAAAGGCAATAAAATTTAACTGGCACAGAGGGGCCTTAAATTTTGGGTGGTCAGCAAGGATAGCAGGAATGTGAGGCTGGTAAGCTTAACTGGCCTTTCAGAAAAACTCTGGTGAATACTTATCACAGGGCTGAGGACCCAGATGGCACCCAGCTTATAGATGCTAAGGCCAGTGCAGAACAAAAGAGAAATACCCAGCTGAGTCCAGTCTCTCAGACCTGTGAGGACTGGGTGCTAGAGAGAACCAAAGGCTAGGTTTGTGAGCACCTGAAAATGCGTAGTAAATGTCCAAATATTCCCTTTCAACATTTAAAATGCCCAAACTAGAGGGTAGGGAGTGAGAGGATTGAATGAATGAATGAATGCCTAAGACATCAAGTTACACTTTATCTCATCAGCTCACTTCACCCCTCCCATGCCCAGTTTGCCTCACTCTGCAAGGGCATTGTTTTAGCCATGGTAGGCAAAACATCCTCCATCCCAAATCCTGGCACTCACTTTATAATTTGCCAGCTGGAAAAATCCCTTCCAAGTTTTATTCGGAATGCTGCAGACCTGAGTCCCTCTCTGCCATTTCCATTAAGTTTAAAATCTGGTCTCATTAGACAAACTGAAAATCCATTTGAATTAATCAAATGGATTCTGAAGAATTAAAGACGGCAAACCGAAATCCTTACGGATTGCAACCCTTTGCTCTGTATTTAATGTTCCTAACATGCTACACTCACTCCTCAGACCTGGTTATTGTTGAGACTGCAGAAGGTATGGTTGCAGGAAATGCCTACATCACTAAACTGAGTCTATCTGCTCTGATCCCTGTCAGGATAAACTAAGCTTAGGACACCAAATACTCAAACACTTCAAACAAAAGGAAGGAAGATGGCTGCCATTCGAATGGTGATAACGGAATCTGCCACGTTTGTTTTCCAGCATGACGAGGAATGATCCTGCAATGAAGCGCTCACTATAATAATTTCAGTAGTGGTGTGTAGTGGGTTTTGTCATGGAATTCTCTGCTATTACCTACGCTTCTAAAATGTTCCCTTGTATGCCAGGGATGAGTTGCACGCTCAGACATTTTTCCTTGCCAAGTTTTTTGACAAGCCACTGGGTTCAAGGGCAAAAGCTACACTGAAAACCCTAAGTAAGTTCTACTTCTAACTAGCTCCCTATATATATCATCCATGAAAAGATACAAGCATATAATTTGGTGGCATGTCCTTTGATGGGGTCTCTAGGGGTTTGGAATCTTGGGCTTATTTATTTTTCAGCATTAGGATGGAAATATTTATCTTACCATTAGGTTGAACAGGCACTAAGGAACCAACTCAAGCTGATGAAATTGGAGACTGTTTCATTAACCCAAATGCCAACATGCAATTAAACATCAGGGGATGCCCATCAGAATAACCCTATCAGTCTTTTGTGCAGATCCGATAAGCAGGGCTACTCCAGATCAGAAGGATTCTGACAGAATACTAATTTGGGATACGATAGGCAGGAGGGAGCCGAGACATACCAGTGTCTCTGCATTGCCCCCTTTGTCTCCCCTTCAGAAGCAAAGCAGAATTCACCCTTTGACTTACTCTCTTCACTCCCTCTTGCCAGTCCAATCACCAGCACTATGATTCAAAATGACCCACCTTCCAGCTGATATTCTTCATGGTCTCTGTTTTTGTTTGCTACAGTAATAATAGTTAGCATCCATTGAGCTTCTTTCTATGCATCAACAACCTAAGGGTTCGCCCTCATCCCATCTCATCTTCACAGTAGCCCCATGAGGTCGTTAGTGTTATTAGCCTCCTGCTTCCTAAGGCTTCTGCAAGGACGAAGTGAGAGAAAGCATATAAAGAACTCAGACTAGCATCTGGAATGGAAGCATAAGGCATGTTATTGTTAGTAAAATGTAGCCTGGCTGGACATGGAACCCTCACTCTATAATCATTACACATCCTTTCTCTGGACCCTGGCATCTGATGGCTACGGACATTGGCTGAAGTTTTCCGAAATATCCCTGGAAATTTTCTTGGATAAAGAGGGCTAAGGCAAGCAAGAAGGGAAACTCAAGAATCCTTTAAATTCAAGCTTTCATGCTTGAGTTAAAAAAAAATCCATTAAATTTTTCTCCTCTCCCTCCAGAGATCCCACTAAAATGATAATAAAAGGTATAAACCGACAACAGTAAAGAGAATGGAACAGGGATCATAAGGGGAAAAGAATGTGTAAGAAATTTCTGGAAAATCAAAAGTGGTGAAAGAATGGTGACTAGGGGTAGGGGGGATGGGGAGGGTTGTGGTGCATAGAAATCAAGAACGGATAAATAGCTTAGAATAAAGCAAAACTGTCCTGCAGAATTTCATGAGGCAGGGATTCTTTTTCTTTTTTTAATTGTGAAAAATAACATATATACAAAAAAGCAATAAATTTCCAAGTACAGTTTAACAAGTAAGTTATACAACAGATTTTAAAGTTTGGTATGGGTTCCATAATTTTTTTGTTTTTTTCTTCTAGCTGCTCCAAGACACTGGAGACCAAAAAAAAAATCAATATATTGATTCAGCAGTCATATTCATTTGTTAAAGTCTGTTTTCTCTATTATGTTCTTCCTTTTCTTTTTTTTTGTGAAAAATAACATATAAAGAAAGAAAGAAATTTCAAAGTACATTGGAACAAGTTGTAGAACAGACTTTACAACTTGATTTGGGTTATAATTCTACAATTTTGTTTCTAGTTGCTCTAAGATACTGGAGACTAAAAGAAATATCAATATAATGATTCAGCAATCATATTCGTTAAACCTTACCTTCTCTGTATAACTCCACCATCATCTTTGATCTTTAGCCCACTTTTTTAGGGGTATTTGGGCTATGGTCATTCTAACTTTTTCATGTTGGAAGGGGCTGTCAATAATACAGGATGGAGGGTGGAACTAGTTGATGTTCTGGAAAGGCTGGGCCCTCTGAGGCAGAGATTCTAAGATGCCAAGAATAGTGAAAAGCTAGAGTGAGTCTGGGGGGATGGAAGTAAACGTCTATATACAGAACATTTGAAACCCTCCTATATGAGTCCTCTACTAAGGGTAGAGGCCTTAGTGTGAGATCAGAAAGTTCTTCCCTGGAAAACACAAATGGCCCCAGACTATCATCCTACACCAAAGGCTGCTTGCCAGTGTGTAAGTCCTACACACATAATCTCTCTACTCTTAAATGTGAATGGATAATCAGAATTTTGAGAAAGGCAGCCAACTGAAAGGTATAACAAAATTCTTTAAATTAGTAACTGAAAATGATCCTAGAAAAACCAGAAATAGCATAGAGAACAGAATATTATGTTAAACAAACAAAACAAAATACAATCTCTAATTCTCATCTTCATAGAGAATCCAAAAGATATCATATCCATAAAGTAAGAATATTATAGGAAAGTAACAGAGAACAAGAACAAATCCTTAGAAATTAAAAATTTTCACTAAATGGGTTGGAAGAAATAGCTGAGAAATCCCTACAAACGTAGAACAGAGAGAGAGAAAAGAAATAAAACACTATAGAGATCCATCTGGGGATTCCAAAATCAACTAAGAGTTACGAAAGAGACAATAGAAAACAGAGGAAGGAAATGACGAATACAAAATAAATTTCTGAGAGCTACAGAACACAAATCTACAAACTGAAAGAAACCATGAAGAAGAGGGTGTAGCGTTACTTTGTCACTGTAAGTAGAAAATTGAACAGAATATAGAAACAATTACTTTCAGACATTGGACAAGAGGCAGGACTCTGATACCTGAGAAAAGGAAGACAACTGAGGTAAGACCTCTCATAACCTACAATTCCAAAATACGGTACAGAGAAAGGGAAATTGGAAAGAATTATGAAATCTCACTGAGTTGAAGAGACAAAGATTAATATTTTGGCTACCCAAGACGAGGGAGTTATGTAGAGAAAGAGTTCTAAAACTCTGAAGAGGAGGACCCTTCACTCTCGGTTGAATACTAATATGCTCATGCATAGAGTGAAACCCCATAAAGCTAGGCTTGAACAACTTCCAAAGAAAATATAATTTCCTGGGAACTGTAAGCCAATAATAATAATAATGATGAAAATAACCCCCCAGAGTTCACAAACAGTAATTAACAAAGCCACCCTACTACCACTATCACCAATAAAAAAAAGATGACACAGCTTACTAATCACAGGTATGAAAAGGAACATTTCACTACAGACCCTACAGACACTAAAAGATTTTAAGAGGGGGCGGGCCACAGTGGCTCAGCAGGCAGAGTTCTTGCCTGCCATGCCGGAGACCCAGGTTCAATTCCCTGTGCCTGCCCACATAAAAAAAAAAAAAAAGATTATAAGAGGGGGTGCAAGGGGAGTTCAGTGGTACAAGTGTCACCTGCCATGTGGGAGACCTGGGTTCAATTCCCAGTCATGCACTTCCCCAAAAAACAAACAAGCGAGCAAAACAAACAAAAATTCAACAATGGTGCTGCAATAATGGGATACTCATGTGAAAAAATAATGAAATGTGACCCTACCATACAGCATACAAAAAAAAAGATTATAAGATAATAAAATGTACAGTTTTATGGCAATGAACTTCGCAATTTACATGAAATGGACTGATCATTTGAGGAAAAAACTCAAACTGGTACAAAATGAATTGCAAATCTGAATAGCCTTATATCTAGAAAGAAATTGAACATATAATGTAAAACCTTCCTATGATGAAAATTCAGAGCTAAATGGTTTTCACTGGCAAATCCTAATAATTAGAAAATGAATACTACTAGTTGTACAATAACCCATTCTGAAAATAGGAGAGGGATGAACTTTTCCTGATTATTTTATAAGGTCAGCAAAATCCTAATGTGCCAAAATTTGACAAGGATATCACAAACTAAAAAAATTCAGATCAGTATCTCTCATGAACTCTACAAATAAAAATACTTAACAAGATGTGAGCAAATTGAATTTAGAATAAGGCAAGGATGGTTTAACATTAAAAAAGCAATGTTATTCACCACACCAACAGGTGAGGTAAACAATCACAGCAATAGCTGCAGGGAGAGCATTTGTAAAAATTCAACACTAATTTCTGATTAAAAACAAAACAAACCTCTCAGAAAACTAGAAATAAAAGGGCATGTCCTCAGCTTAATAAAGGGCAACTAAGAAAATCTATCAATAACTTAATCTTTATTGGCAAAATATTGAACAATTTTCCCCTAAGATCAAGGATGCTTGTTCTCAGCATTTCTATGCAACACTGTACAGGAAGTTCTAGCCAGTGTAAGAAGGCAAGAAAAAGAAATGAAAGGCATGCAGATTAGAAAGGAAGATTTAAAACTGCTATGTACAAGTAGCATAATTGTCTATGTAGAAAATTGTACCAAATATTCAAATAAGCTACTAAAACTAATGAGTTTAACAAGTTTACATGATACAAGTCATATTTTAAAAATAAATTTTATTTCTATATACTAGCAGTGAACAAATGTTAAGTGAAACAAAATATAAAAATCTCATTTATAACAGCATCAAATATATGAAATATTTAGGGATAAATTTGAAAAACAATAAAAGCCTTGTATAATGAAAACTACAAAACATTTCTCAGAGTTATATGGAATGTGAAGGGCCTTGAATAGCCAAAACAATTTGGAAAAAGAACAAACTTGGAAGACTTATACCACCTGAATTAAAGACTTATTTTGAAATTATAATACTCAATACAGTATAGCATTATCGTAAAGATAAAGATATGGGCCAAAAGAACCAAATAGAGACCCTAAAAATAGATCATACATTTATATTTAATTGATTTTCAACAAATGTGTCACAACGTCACAATTCCATAGCGAAAAGATAAACTTTGCAACAAATAGTCCTGCAAAATTAGATTGTCATGTACCCAAAGCATGCTTTGCAAACCTTGCCTCACATCATATACAAAACTTAACATCAACGGATCATAAATGCATATGTAAAACAAACTATAAAGCTTCAGAAGAAAAAAGTTTATGACCTTGGCAAAGATTTCTCAGTAAGACACAAAAAAGCATAAACTATGAAAGAGTCAATTGGATTTTATCAAAATTAAAAGCTTTTGCTCTCAGGGGAGAACCAACATGGCAGCCTAGTGAGGAGTGGGATTTAGTTCGTTCTCCAGAGCAGCTAGTAAATACCCAAGAACAGTACAGAACAATGCTGGGGCCACGTCAGTGACCGGACACACAGCGTACCCCAGTCTGGGCCAGTTGGACCAGCTGCGAGCCCCCCCAGAACCATGAGTTCCCCAAGCCGTGGTGGCCGGCGCACCTCCCCACAGGCTGGTTCCCAGAGGGGAAAGGAAAGAGACTTTACCAGCAGCAGGGGCTGAACGCAACTAAGCTCCAATTGTGGAATTAATTCACAAGTTCTGACTACTAAAAATAGGCCCCCAGCTCAGCTGAACCTCAAGTAAAACCAGAGGTTGCTGGTTTTTGCCTTGTTGCAGAGGGGTCAGGGCTGACAGAAAAAGAAAAAAGAAAGTGTTTTTTTTTGGATCTTAAAAGGTCTGGGCCCTGCAGGAAAGGAGGGGGCACATAGGACCTGGAGATACACAGAGCAACATACCAACTTAAGCTCTTGATTGGCAAACTTGAGGAATAGTGTCCTGCTCTGAAAAGGATTTTTCTTTTTTTTCTTTTGTGGCTGTGTTTCTATGGATTGACTACTCTTTGGATACAGCTTCAAGGCTTCTTGGGCTCCACTGCCCCAGGCACAGGGAAAATTGAGCTTGTCTGAGTGTTTGTCTAGAGCCTGTGCCTTCCCCAGGAGAGGGTAGGGCCCAGCTCAGGTGGAATCCCTCCCTCAAGGAATTCAGACCACAGGGTCTGGAAAAGTGAAGATTAAAACCAGCCTACAACCTCTCCTCTGTCTCCACCACGCCCCCAGCAGGGACAGTCCCCTAAAGTTAAAGGTACCACATCAACTTATGCTGGTGG
This sequence comes from Myrmecophaga tridactyla, assembly GCA_004026745.1. Classification (NCBI taxonomy): domain Eukaryota; kingdom Metazoa; phylum Chordata; class Mammalia; order Pilosa; family Myrmecophagidae; genus Myrmecophaga; species Myrmecophaga tridactyla. Next base: position 128,453 of record PVIY010001239.1, read on the forward strand.
GACCTGCAGGCAGACAAGCACCACAAACTGGACAGGATAGGAAAAATGCAAAGTCCAGAGACTTCATAGGAAAGCCTTTTAATCTGCTGGTTCTCACCCTCAGGGAAAACTGACGCAGGAGACTCTTTCCTCCTGAGAGGAGACCAGTTTGGTCTGGGAAAATCTGACTGGGACCTATAATACCTAAGTAGACCCTCTGAAGGGTTGGGAGGAAGGCACCATACAGGCAGGGCAAGAAACAAAAAAACAAGAACTGAAAAATTCTGATCTATTAAACAAAACCTAAGCTAGAGGGCTAGAATAAGCTGAACTGAATGTCAAAGAACAGATAGACAACAAAGTCATCCAGCAAGAAAATCCTAGGGGAAAAAAAAAAGAGCAAAAACAATCTCCAGAATAAACTAACTAAGGTAATTAAATGCCTAGACGCCAACAAAAAATAATGAATCATACTAGGAAAATTGAAGAAATGGTCCAGTCAAAAGAACAAACCAACAATTCAAATGAGATACAGGAGTTGAAGCAATTAAGAATGTTTGAACAGACATGGAAAACCTCATCAAAAATCAAATCAATGAATCGAGGGAGAATATAAAGAAAGCAAGGAATGAACAAAAAGAAGAAATCAAAAGTCTGAAAAAATAAATCACAGAACTTATGGGAATGAAAGGTACAGCTGAAGAGATGAAAAATACAATGGAAACCTACAATGCCAGATTTCAAGAGGCAGAAGATGGGATTAGTGAACTGGAGGACGGGACATCTGAAATCCGACAAGCAAAAGAAAATATAGGGAAAAGAATGGAAAAATACAAGCAGAGACTCAGGGAATTGAATTACAACTGAAGCACATGAATATACATGTTGTGCGTGCCCCAGAAGGAGAAGAAAAGGGAAAAGGAGGAGAAAAACTAATGGAGGAAATTATCACTGAAAATTTCCCAACTCTTATGAAAGACTTAAAATTACAGATCCAAGAAGTGCAGCATACCGCAAATAGAACAGACCCAAACAGACATAATCCAAGACATGAACTAAACAGAATGTCAGATGTCAAAGAAAAAGAGAGAATCTTGAAAGCAGCAAGAGAAAAACAATCCATCACATACAAGGAAAGCCCAATAAGACTATGCATAGATTTCTCAGCAGAAACCATGGAGGCGAGAAGACAGTGGGATGATATATTTAAGATACTAAAAGAGAAAAACTGCTAACCAAGAATTCTATATCCAGCAAAATTGTCCTTCAAAAATGAGGGGAAAATTAAAACATTTGCAGACAAAAATTCATTGAGAGAACTTGTGACCAAGAGACCAGCTCTGCAAGAAATACTAAAGGCAGCACTTGAGACAGATGAGAAAAGACAGGAGAGAGAGGTGTGGAGAAGAGTATAGAAATGAAGACTATCAGTAAGGTAAAAAGAAAAAAACTGAGACATGACATATGAAATCCAAAAGGCAACATGGTAGAAGAAAATACTGCCCGTACAGTAGTAACACTAAATGTTAATGGATTAAACTTCCCAATCAAAAGACATAGACTGGCAGAATGGATTAAAAAACAGGACCCAACTATATGCTGTCTACAGGAAACATATCTTAGACCCAAGGATAAACATAGGTTGAAAGTGAAAGGTTCAGAAAAGATATTCCAGGCAAATAACAATCAGAAAAGAGCAGGAGCAGCTATAGTAATATCCAACAAATTAGACTATAAATGTAAAACAGTTAAAAAGAGACAAAGAAGGACACCGTGTATTAATAAAAGGAACAGTTCAACAAGGAGACATAACAATCATAAATATTTATGCACCAAGCCAGAATGCTCCAAAAATACATGAGGCAAACACTGAAAACAAAGAAAAGAGAAACAGACACATCTACCATAATAGTTAGAGACTTCAATTCCCCACTCTCATCAATGGACAGAACATCTAGACAGAGAATCAATAAAGAAACAGAGAATTTGAATAATACAATAAGTGAGCTAGACTTAACAGACATTTATAGAACATTACACCCCCCAACAGCAGGATACACCTTTTTCTCAAGTGCTCATGGATCATTGTCAAGGACAGACCATATGCTGGATCAAAAAGCAAGTCTCAATAAATTTAAAAAGATTGAAATCATGCAAAACACTTTCTCAGATCATAAAGGAATGAAGCTGGAAATTAATCATAGGCAGAGTGCCAGAAAATTCACAAATATATGGAGGGTCAACAACACACTCTTAAACAACCATTGGGTCAAAGAAGAAATTACAAGAGAAATCAGTAAATATCTTGAGGAAAATGAAAACACAACATATCAAAATTTACGGGATGCAGCAAAGGCAGTGCTAAGAGGGAAATTTATTGCCCTAAATGCCTATATCAAAAAAAGAAGAAAGAGCGAAAATCAAGGAATTAACTGTCCACTTGGAAGAATTAGAGAAAGAACAGCAAATTAAACACCAAAGCAGGCGAAAGGAAAGAAACAATGAAGATTAGAGCAGAAGTAACTGAAATTGAGAACATGAAACAAACGAGAAAATCAACAAAACCAGAAGTTGGCTATACGAGAAAATAAGATTGATGGACCCTTAGCGAGGTTGACAAAAAGAAGACGAGAGAGGATGCAAATAAATAAAATCAGAAATGAAAGAGAAGACATAACCACTGACCCCACAGAAATAAAGGAAGTAATGAGAGGATACTATGAACAACTTTATGCTAATAAACTAGACAATAGAGATGAAATGGACAACTTCCTAGAAAGGCATGAACAACCAACATTGACTCGAGAAGAAATAGATGACCTCAACAAACAAACCAATCACAAGTAAAGAAATTGAATCAGTCATTAAGAAGCTCCCCAAAAAAGAAAAGTCCAGGACCAGATGGCTTCACCTGTGAATTCTACCAAACATTCAAGAAAGAATTAGTACCAATCCTGCTCAAAATCTTCAAAAAAATTGAAGAGGAAGGAAAGCTATCTAACTTATTCTACAAAGCCAACATCACCCTCATATCAAAGCCAGACAAAGATATTACAAGAAAAGAAAACTACACACCAATCTCTCTAATGAATATAGATGTAAAAATTCTCAATAAAATTCTTGCAAATCGAATCCAGCAGCACATTAAAAAAATTATACACCATGACCAAGTAGGAGTCATCCCAGGTATGCAAGGATGGTTCAACATAAGAAAATCAATTAATGTAATACAACAAATCAAAGCAGAAAAACCACATGATCATCTTGATTGATGCAGAAAAGGCATTTGACAAAATTCAAAATCCCTTCCTGTTTAAAACACTTTAAAGGATAGGAATAGAAGGGAACTTCTTCAACATAATAAAGGGAATATATGAATATCCCACAGCTAACATCATCCTCAACAGGGAAGAACTGAAAACTTTCCCCCTAAGATCAAGAACAAGACAAGGATGTCCACTATCACCATTGTTATTCAACATTGTGTTGGAAGTTCTAGTCAGAGCAATTAGACAAGAAAAAGAAATAGAAGGCATCAAAATTGGAAAGAAAGAAGTAAAACTCTCACTGTTTGCAGATGAAATGATACTATATGTTGAAAACCCTGAAAAATCCACAGCAAAATGACTAGAGCTAATAAATGAGTACAGCAAAGTGGCAGGTTACAAGATCAACACTCAAAAATCTGTAGTGTTTCTATACACTAGTAATGAACAATCTGAGGGGGAAATCAATTAAAAAAATTCCATTTACAATTGCAACCAAAAGAATAAAATATTTAGGAATAAATTTAACTAAAGATATAAAAGACCTATACAAAGAAAACTACAAGAATTTGTCAAAAGAAATCACAGAGGACCTAAATAAATGGAAGGGCATACTGTGTTCATGGATTGGAAGACTAAGTATAGTTAAGATATCAATTCTACCTAAATTGATTTACAGATTCAATGCAATACCAATTAAAATCCCAAAAACTTACTTTTCAGAAATAGAAAAACCCATAACCGAATTTATCTTGAGGGGCAAGGTGCCACAAATAGCTAAAAATATCCTGAGTAAGAAAATGAAGTTGGCGTCCTCACACTACCTGAATTTAAGGCATATTATGAAGCCACAGTGGTCAAAACAGCATGGTACTGGCATAAAGATAGATATACTGACCAATGGAATAGAATAGAGTGTTCAGATACAGACCCTCTCATCTATGGACAACTGATCTTTGATAAGGCAGTCAAGTCAACTCACCTGGGACAGAACAGTCTCTTCAATAAATGGTGCCTAGAGAATTGGATATCCACATGCAAAAGAATGAAAGAGGATCTGTATCTCACACCCTATACAAAAGTTAACTCAAAATGGATCAAAGATCTAAACATTAGGTCTAAGACCATAAAACTGTGAGAAGAAAATGCAGGGAAATATCTTCTCAATCTTATACTAGGAGGCAGTTCCCTAGACCTTACACCCAAAGCACGATCATTGAAGAAATAAATAAATAAATAAATGGGAACTCCTCAAAATTAAACAGTTTTGTGCATCAAAGATCTTCATCAAGAAAGTAAAAAGACAGCCTACACAATGGGAGACAATATTTGGAAATGATATACCAGATAAAGGTCTAGTATCCAGAATATATAAAGAGATTGTTCAACTCAACAACAAAAAGACAGACAACCCAATTACAAAATGGGCAAAAGACATGAACAGACACTTCTCAGAAGAGGAAATACAAATGGCCAAAAGGCACATGAAAAGATGCTCAACTTCCCTGGCCATTAGAGAAATGCAACTCAAAACCACAATGAGATATCATCTCACACCCACCAGAATGGCCGTTATCAATAAAACAGAAAACGAAAAGTGCTGGAGAGGATGTGGAGAAAGAGGCACACTTATCCACTGTGGTAGGAGTGTAAAATGATACAACCGCTGTGGAAGGCAGTGTGGCGGTTCCTCAGGAAGCTAACTATAGAATTGCCATATGATCTGGCAATACCATTGCTAGGTATCTACCCAGAGGACACAAGGACAAGAACACAAACAGACATTTACACACCAATGTTTATAGCAGCATTATTTACGATTGTCAAGAGATGGAAACAGTCAAAATGTCCATCAACAGATAAGTGGCCAAGTAAGCTGTGGTATATACATATGATGGAATATTATGCAGATGTAAGACAGAATAAAGTCATGAAGTATGTAACAACATGGATGGACCTTAAGGACATTAGGCTGAGTGAGATTAGCCAGAATCAAAAGGACAAATACTGTATGGTCTCACTGATATGAACTGACATTAGTGAATGAACTTGGAGAATTTCAGAGACCATCAGGAGATAGAAATAGGGTAGATATTGGGTAATTGGAGATGAAGGGATACAGACTGTGTAACAGGGCTGATTGTAAAAATTCAGAAATGGATAGCACAATAATACTTAATTGTAATACAAAAATGTTAGTATACTGAATGAAGCTGAATGTCAGAATGATAGAGGGAGGAGGCCTGGGGGCACAAACGAAATCAGAAGGAAAGATAGACAATAAAGACTAAAATGGTATAATCTAGGAATGCCTAGAGTGTATAATGATAGTGACTAAGTGTGCAAATTTTAAAATGTTTCTGCATGAGGAAGAATAAAGGAATGTCAATAATGCAGGGTGTTGAAAATAGATAGTAATTAATATTTTAAAACTTTAACGTATGTGTGAGACAAGCAAAAAATGTTTATTTGGTACAAATTTATATTTTGACTAGTGCATTTCCTAATATAATTTATGTGGACAGCTTAATCGAACACCATAGTACTTGGAACCTTGCATAGGGCAAGAGATTTTGTAAGTTTGTCCAGAGTGATGCCCAGGTAAATCCCAGAGTGATTTGAACAGTGAATAGGGAGGTATTTGCAGAGTCCCCTAGGGGGAATGGGGAGAAAGGGGGAGAACTCAACTTCCCCAAGTGGAGAATTCTTGATATTCTTACAAGCTGTGGGGATAGCCAAAGCAAAAGGCTGAGCCTCCAATCTTGGGGTTTGTGCATATGAAACTTAATCCCACAAAGAACAGGCTAAGCACACTTAAAGTTAGGCCTAAGAATCAACCCCAAGAGAACCTCTTCTTTTGCTCAGATGTGGCCTCTCTCTCTCTTGGCTGACACAGCAAGCAAACTCAATGCCCTCCCCCTCTCTACGTGGGACATGACTCCCAGGGATGTGTACTTTCCTGGCAACATGGGACAGAAATTCTAGAATGAGCTGGGACTCCGCATCAAGGGATTGAGAAAACCTTCTCGACTAAAAGTGGTAAGAGTAAAATGAGACAAAATAAAGTGTCAATGACTGAGAGATTCCAAACAGAGTCAAGAGGTTATCCTGGAGGTTATTCTTACTCATTAAATAGATATCACCTGTTTAGTTAAGGTGTAATGGAGAGGCTGGAGGGAACTGCCTGAAAAGGTGGAGCTGTGCTCCGGTGACCATGTTTCTTGAAGATAATTGTACGATGATATGGATGTCGCAGTGTGACTGTGTGGTTGTGAGAGCCTTGTGTCTGATGCTCCTTTTGTCTACCTTGTTGACGGACCAGTAAAACATATGGATTAAAAATAAATAAATAATAGGGGAACAAATGTTAAAATAAATTTAGTAGATTGAAATGCTGTGATCAGTGAAGGTGAGGGGTAAGGGATATGGTGTGTATGAATTTTTTCTGTTTTATTTGTATTGCTTTTTCTGAATTGATGTAGATGTTCTAAGACATGATCATGATGAATATACAACTATGTGAGAATAGTGTGAGTTATTGATTATATAACAAGAACAGAATGATCATATGATAAAAATGTTTGTGTAGTATGTGGTTATGTATCATATAATTTAATTTAAAAAAAAGCTTCTCAAAAAGACACTGATACAAAAATGAAAAGGCAAGCCACAAACTGAAAGAAAATAGTTGCAAAATATCTAACAAAATCTTGTATCTAGAATATCTAAAGAACACATACAACTCAATAAAACAAACACAATTTTTAAAATGGGCGAAAGATCTGAACAGATTCTACACAAGATAGGTGACAAATGTGCCTGTGAAAAGATGCTCATCATCAGTCATTAAGGAAATGTAAATGAAGTCACAATGAGGTATCCCTACACACTCATTAGAATGGTAAAGATAAAAAGTTGTTAGTTTGTTCACAAACAAAAAGTGTTGGTAAGGAAAAGCTATGCATTGTTTAGTGGGAATGTAAAATGTTACAATTACTCTTGAAAAAAGTTGGGGAGTTTCCTAAAAAGTTAACATACACCTATCATACAACTTAGCCATTTACTCCTAGTTATTTACTCTAGAGAAATAAAAGCATACATTCACATAAAGACTCGTAAACAAATGTGCACAGCAACTTCATTTGTAGCAAAAGCTGAAGACAACTCAAATGTCTATCTACGGATGAATAGATAAACCAATTGTAATGTATCTATACAAAGAAACTTTACTCAGGTATAAAAAGGAATAAACTGTTGATTTTTATTATGTTGAGTGAAATTAAGCCAGACAGAGTGCATACTGTATGGTTTCATTTATGTAAAGCTCTAGAATATGCAAACTCTATAATGACAGAAAACATATCATCCTTTGTCTGGTGACAAGGAAGTGAGAGAAAATCGAGAAAGCTTTTGTGGATTTTAGTTATATTCATTGTCTTGATTGTGGTGATGGTTTCATGGGCACATACATATGGCAAAATTTATCTAACTGTATACTTTACAGATGTGCAATCTGTCGTATGCCAGTTATACCTTAATAAATCTGTTTAAAAGCAAACTATGAGCCAGTGCTTGCCCATACAAAACAAAACAAACAAAAAAACAAACTATGAGATCTCACCTCACTATACTGCTAAAAAAAGTAATCTGTGAAACAATACCAAGTGTTGTGAATTTATGGAGTAATGGAAACCCCCATGTACTTTTTGAGGCAATGTAAATTAATATAATCATTATGGAAAACAGCCTAGCAATACCTAATCACATTGAACATGTGCATGCCCTATGAACCAAAAGTTCTACTTCTGGTATATACCCTAAAGAAATCCCGCGTCCACATGGCCATGGACATATTTACAAGGTTGTTCAAGCAGAATTGTCCACAAAGGCTCAAAACTGGAAAGACCCAGGTAATATCCGTTTAGAGTAGAATGGATAAGGAAATTGTGTTATAGCCCTTCAATGAAATATTACATAGAATGAAAGAGGACATAGGAAAGGAGGGGTAGGCGGTAATGGAGAAACAGGAGTTCTAACTATGTACAACTACATTTATGACTCTCAGGAAAATAATGTTAAGAAAAAAGCACATCACAAGAGAATACATTCATATGACTCCATTTCTATAAAGGTCAAAGCATAAAGAAATAAACAATGGCTATGAACTATAAATAAATAAATAAATAAATGAACTATAAGCAAATAAACCTGGCTATGAAATATATGAAAGAAAAGCAAAGAAAATATATAAACAAATTTAGAAGAGTTTATATCTGAGGGTTGTTGGAAGTAGATGGGATTGGGAAAGGTAAACAGGGAAATTCGAAGTAATGATGTTCTTTTTCTTAAACAAGATAGTAGGTACCACAGTGTCTGTTTCATTCTTGTTATTTATGTCTCACATATATTTTATGTTATTTAATCAAATAGATACTTAATAAAATACATATTTTAAAAGTTATTACTAAATACTCAACTTAGGCACTAAAAAAACTCTGAAGACTTCAAAGAACGTGCTTTCAAAGCAATACAACTTTCTAGAGAAGTTTCAAAAGTATACCAGTTCGTTACCTGGCCCATGCACCCCACCCCCACCCCCCAGAAAAATTAAACCAGACACAAAATGAAACATGCACTTAAAACACTTAGAATGGCACTTAGAAAACAGCACTCACTAAATGTTAGTAATTATCACTATTATTTTCATTATTGGTATTATTGTAATAAACTGTAATAAAATACTCCCAAGTAAATAATTAATTTTCATCACTTTAAGGGGCATCAACAATAATCCAGTTAAAAGTTGGGGGATATATTCTGAGTAAGTGGTATATTCGTTTGTCCTCAGCTCCTAAACCGACAGGGATTTGGGCATGGGCCAGTTGTGTGCTAAGGCTAGTCATAACATTAAAACCAGATGCTCACCACATGAGAAAGTTTTGTATTCTCTATATAAGAAAGTTACCAAGAAATGCTGTCAGACTGAACCACTGTTTCATCTGGCTGGAAATGTTTATCTGTTCTAATGGAAGGCTGAATCTACACAGATGGCCTCCTGAGGAGACACTGAGACAAAGATTCTATAAGAATATTTATACCTGGGTTTCTTCTATGTTGCCTTCATACTGAGTGCATAAATCATCCTGTCCTTGGTATCAAAAGTGAGAAAAATTGTTTTTCTAGTATTACATTATTCCAACAGATTCATTCTCCAAGGGGAAAAAAAATCATAACATTGGTGAATACGAGAACAGTATTCATGAATATTCAGGCTTAGAGGGATGACAAATAAAGACATTCATCAAAGAGGGAAAAAGCTTGAGATAAACTTGTTTCCTTGTGGAAGTACTCGTTTTCAGGCATAACCAGGGGCTATCAAGAAACAATAAGAACACCAAAAAAGCCACCACTTCACCTTTTCTAGGCTTATTTTGGGAAAATTTGATTTTCAAGGTGGTAAACAGAGCACATGCTGCCATCTCTCTCTTCCTACCCCACTTGTAGAAATTACTGAAATGATATAAAAATAGTTAGAGGGGTACAAAGGTAGTTCAGTGGTAGAATTCTTGCCAACCATGTGAGAGACCGGGTTCAATTCCCAGACCATGTACTTCCTAAAAAACAAGCAAGCAAACGAGCAAAAATTCAGCAAATGATGCTGCCATAAGGGAATACTCACACGGAAAAGGATAAAATATGACCCCCGCCATACAGCATACAAAAAAAAAAGTTAGAAAATATTTAGCAAAACTTGAAGAAAAGAACTCTCTTGATAAGAAACTGCAATAGAAATGTAAATTAGAAACCAAAATGCACTGATATTCAACATGTGGTCCCCAGGTGAGCAGCATGGGCACTGAGAATGTGTAAAAATGCAATTTCTTTAGCCTCACCCAAAACCTACTCAGAACATTAACAAATATTAACCATGTACTTAGCAACAAAGGCTCTGATGAAAAGAACTCATTATTGTCTCTGGGTTAGAATCTGGTAGAGTTGCATTTCTATTTTAACTGTACAGTTAGCCAGGAGAAAAATGAGACGCAGGGTCTGAAAATCCTGCAAAATTTAGGTGGTGGTGGGACTTCCCAACACAATTCATCAGTGTAAGTAAGCAACTTTCCACTTCTTACACCAAGTTAGTCTAAGGATTAAATCAGCAATCCCATTTTCTAGATATGCACTCGGTAGAGAAGAAGGCACTTCTTTGTACTGGGCATTGAATGAAATCCCGAGAACTTTCTGCTGAATAGCTCAGGAGGAACCTTCCCATGACTCATAGACTCCCATGTCCTCATTCTTCATAGCAAATGTAAGAGGCAATGCTTACACAAATGGAAATGTAAGATGTTTCTTCATCTGTTTTCACTGGGTTCCTGAGATCTTCAGAAAGTAAATATTGCTAAATCTTTCTCATTTACTAACTGAAGAGGGTAATAACCAAACTCAAGCTACTTTACACAGTAAAATCTTTTCCTCCCAAAGCTTGGTATTCTTACAGATAACCTCTCTTTATTCTAAACCAAGGCAAACTACTTTTATGTGGGGAGGGTGAGTTATAATTTTCTTTCTTCTAAGACTCCACAAGTTCCAGGAAATTGATGTTATATAGGCCATTTCACTGACGAAAACACAACACACAAAAAACAAACCCTTAAAAACTCATTCATGTGAAAATGTAAAAACACACTCCAAAATAACTCTTAAAGGAAATCAAAATAAAAGTCTTAACTTGGCAAGAACTTAAGTGTCCATTAGCAAAAGAATGTACAAATAAACTTTGAATAGTCGTACAGTTAAAATGAATGAATAAAAGCCGCATGTTTAAATTTTAAAGCTAATATTGAGCAAATTAAGCAACTGGCAGAATGATTTATATAAAGTTTGAAAACATGCTCAACAGTACAATATGTTGTTTGTGGATACATTAATATGTGTAATGGTTTAATGGCATGAAATTAAGAGAGAAGCACCTCTAGCACAGTGGCTACTTTTGGAAAGGAAGAAAAATGGATCAGGACAAACAAGATGCTTCAGTTGTACCTAAGGTTTTCTTCTTTTTGCAAAAACCTCAAATAAAAATTCTCAACAAAACACTTACAAATTGAATCCAGCAGCACATTAAATGAATTATACACCATGACCAAGTTGAACACACTTGTCCAGGATGATCACATGAAAATAAATTACAGTGATACACCACATCAATAAATCAAAGTGGAAAAACCTATGATTATCAAATGTAGAAAAGGCATTAGACAAAATTCAATATCCTTTCTTGATGAAAACACGTCAAAGGATAGGAATAGAAGGGAACTTCCTCTATTCTATGATAAAGGGAATATATAAAAAACCCACAGCTAACATCATCCTCACTGGGGAAATACTGAAAGTTTTCCCTCTAAGATGAGGAACAAGACAAGGATGTCACGGTCAGCACTGTTATTCAACACTGTGCTGGAAGTGTTGGCAGCGAAATTAGACAAGAAAAATAAATAGAAGACGTCAAAACTGGGGGGTTGCAAGAATACTTCAATGGTAGAATTCTCACCTGCCATGCAGGAGAACCAGGTTCAATTCTCAGACCATGCACTTGCCCCTAAAAACAAACAAGCAAACAAGCAAAAAACCAAACAAAAAATTTCCAAATGGTGCTGCAATAACAGGATACACCCAGGGAAAAAGAATGAAATGTGACCCCAACCACACAGCATACAAAAAAAAAAACATCAAAATTGGAAAGGAAGAAATAAAACTCTGTTTTCAGATGACATGATATGTCAAAAATCCCCAAAAATCTACAGCAAAGCTACTAGAACTAATAATGAGTACACCAAAGTGGCAGTGTACAAAGATGAACACCCAAAAAATCAGTAGTGTGTCCATACACTAGTGATGAGCAACCTGAGGGGGAAATCAAGAAAAAAATTCCATTTACAATAACAACCAAAAGAATAAAATATTTAGGAATAAATTTAACTAAGGATACAAAAGACCTTTACACAGAAAACTATGAGAAATTTCTAAAAGAAATCATGAAAGACCGAAACAAATGGGAGGCATACCATGGTTCATGGATTGGAAAACTAAATATAGTTAAGATGTCAATTCTACCCAAATTGATTTATAGATTTGATGCAACACCAATTAAAATCCCAACAACTTACTTTGCACAAATAGAAAAGCCAATAACCAAATTTATTTGGAAGGGCAGAGTGCCCCGAAGGCTAAAAAATATCTTGAGAAAGAAAAATGAAGTCGGAAATCTCACACAACCTGATTTTAAAGCATATTACAAAACTACAGTGGTTAAAACAGCATGGTACTGGCATAAAGATAGATATACTAACCAATAAAATAGAATAGAGTGTTCAGAACTATACTCATCTACAGACTACTGATCTTTGATAAGGCAGTCAAGTCAACTCAACTAGGACAGAGGAGCCTCTTCAATAGGCAGTGCTCGGAGAACTGGATATCCATGTGCAAAAGAAGGAAAGAGGACCCATATCTCACATCCTACACAAAAATTAACTCAAAATGGGATCAAAGATCTAAACATTGGAGCTATGATCATAAAACTTTTGGAAGAAAATGTAGGAAAATAAATTATAGATATTGTGATAGGAGGCAGTTTCCTACACCTTATCCCAAAGCATAAGCAATGAGAAAATAAATAGATAAATGAGAGCTCCTCAAAACTGAACACTTCGCGCAACAAAAACTTTGTCAGTAAAGTAAAAAGGCAGCCTATGCAACTGGAGACAATATTTGGAAATCATATTTCAGATAAGGTTTAACATCCAGAATATTTCAGATTCTACAACTCAAAAAGATAAATAACCCAATTAAAAAATGGGCAAAAGACATGGACACTTTTCAGAAAAGGAAATACAAATGGCTAAAAGACATGAATTTCACTGGCTATTAGGGAAATGCAAATAAAAACCACAATCAGATCTCATCTCACACTCACTAGAATGGCCATTATAAAAAATTAAAAATTAAAAAAAAACAAAAAACAGAAAACAAGTGCTGGAGAGGATGTGGAGAAAGAGGCACAATTATTCATGTTGGTGGGAATGTAAAATGGTGCACCTGCTCTGGAAGACAGCTTAAATTACAGAATTGCCATATGACCCAGCAATCCCATTACTAGGTATATATTCAGAGGAACTGAAAGCAGACACAAAAGGACATTTGCAGACTGATGTTTATAGTAGCATTATTTATGATGGCCAAGAGATGGAAATAGCCCCAATGTCCATCAATGGATGAGTGGCTAAACAAGCTGTGGCATATACACACGATGGAATGTTACACAACTGTAAGACAGAATAAAGTCATGAAGCATGTAACCATGTAGATGAACCCTGAGGACATTATGCTGAGTGAAATCAGCCAGAAACAAAAGGACAAATCTTGTATGGTCTCACTAATGAGCTAACATCAATGAGTGAACTTTGAGAGTTAAAGTTAAGAATACAGGTTTATCAGAAGATAGAAAGACAGTAGAGAATGGGCATTTGGTGCTGGCGGAGTACAGAATGTTCAACCGGACAGACTGTAAAGATCCAGAAATGGATAGCACAATAGTATGTGATGGAAGCACAATAAAATAAGTACACTGAATGAAGCTCAGTGTGAGTATGGTTAAAGGAGATGGGCTGGGATACGTATGATACCAGGAGGAAAGCTGGAGGATAAAGTCTGAGGTGGTATAACTTAGCAATGCCTCAAGTGGACAATGATGGTGATTAAATGTTCAAATATAATAATGTTTTTACATGAGGGACAACAAATGAATGTCAGCGCTGCAAGGTGTTGAAAATGGGATGGTATACAGGAAAAAAAAAACAATGAAAACTAGGATCTATAGTTAACAGTAACATTGTAATATGCTTCCATTGAATGTAAGAAAGGCAACATGCCAACACTAAATCTCAATAGCAGGCGATATAAGGGAGGGATATGGGATTTTTTTACAGAAGGAAAGGAAATGTTCTCATATAGATTGTGATGGTGAAGCCTTGGCTATGTGATCATATTGGAACAACTGATTTTCTTACTTTGGTTGGACTGTATGATGTGCGAATAAAACTGTTTAAAAATGAACAAAAATAAAATAATTAAAAAAAATGAACAGAGATACAAATGCTGAAGAAAATGTGGAGAGAGGTACCTATTCACTGATAGGAAAGCAACCAATCTCTGGAGGGCAGTGTGGTGGCTCCACAGGCGGTTAGGGATGGGGTTGCCATATGATCCTGCAGCCCCGTTACTAGGTATATACTTGGAGGAAGTGAGAGCAGGGACGTGAGTGGACATTTGCACAATGGTATTTATGGTGGCAGTGTTCGGGATTTGCAATGGATGGAGGTGGCCTAAAGGTACAATGACTGAGGAATGGAAGGGGGGAACTGTGGTGTGTACATACAAAGGACTACTGAAATGGCTGCAAGAAGGAATGAAATTGTTGGGCATGCAACTAGGTGAATGAGCTTTCAGGATTGCATGTTGAATGAGATGTCAGAAACAAAAAGACAAGTATTATCACGCCTCACTCATATGGACCAACTATAATATACAAACTCGGAGAACTGAACTCTTACAGCAGTCACATCTAGTCCAGAGTTGTAACTGTTATTTTTCAATTCTGATATGCTGAACTCTTTGTGTATATAACATGGTTGCTCGCTGGAGCTTCCGGTATTTATGTGACACCTGAGACTCAGAGTTAGAGCTCTGAAGCTATAAAAGTCAGCATTACCCCATACACGAGCTGTTTAAAAAGTTGACAAAGTTAACTCTTCATTCATAGAGATATGAATGAAGCTGATCTGGAGAGGTTTAAGGAAAACTAGAATACAGGGTAAAGGATAACATGGTCTGCATTTTAAAACTTCAACTTCTGTGTGAGACCAAAGGAAGAGATGTTTGGTGCAAAATTTATATTTGTGGTAGCATGCTAATTTAACCTGTATGGTCAGTTTATTTGAATTCCACAATTATTTGGTATCTTGAATAGGGAGTGAGATCTTGTTGGTTTATACAGGTTAGTGTGATGCCCTGATACATTCCAGAGTAACTGGAGCAGAAAGTAAAAATGTATTTGCAAAGTCCCCTTAGGGGGGCTGGGGAGAAAGGAGGAAATACTAAACTTCTCCACCTGGAAAATTTCTGATATTCTCCCAAGCATAGGGGACAATCAATGTAAAAGAATGAGCACTCAAACTTTCATAGGGGCTCACCCCTATAAAACTCTCCTGCAAAGGAGAAGCTAAGCGTACTTATAATTGTGCCTAAGAGTCACCCCAAGAGAACTTCTTTTGTTGCTCAGATGTGGCTGATTACTCTAAGCCAACTTGGCAGAACTCACTGCCCTTCCCCCTACATAGGACATAGCTTCCAGGGGTGTAAATCTCCCGGGCAATGAAGGACATGACTTCCAGGGATGAGCCGGGACCCAGCATCATGGGATTGAGAAAGCCTTCTTGACCAAAAGGGGGGAAGAGAGAAACAAGACAAAATAGTTTCCAAACAAAGCTGAGACGTTCTCCCGGAGGTTATTCTTATGTATTATATAGATATCCCTTTTTAGTTTATAGTGTATTGGTGTGGCTAGAGGGAAGTACCTGAAACTGTTGAATTGTATTCCAGTAGCCTCGATTCTTGAAAATAATTGTGTAACTATATAGCTTTTACAATATGACCATGTGATGATGAAAACTTTGGGGCTGGTGCTCCTTTTTATCCAGGATATGGACAGATGAATAAAACAATAAGAACAAAAAATAATTAATGGGAGAAAGGGATAATGGGTAAAAAAAAAATTGAGTAGACTGAAATACTAGTGGTCAATGAGAGGAAGGGGTAAGAGGTATGGGATGTATGAGTTTTTTTTAATTTATTTTTCTGGAGTGATGCAAATGTTCTAAAAATGATCATGGTGATGAATACACAACTATGTGATGATAAAAAAATGAACATGGTGATAAACTATGGAGCCACTGATTGTATACCTTGGATGGACAGTATGCTGTGTGAAAATACCTCAATAAAATTGTATTTAAAATTTTTTAAAAAGAACAAAACTTAGACAAGAAGTTGGCAAAGAGCAAGAAAATAAATTAAAAGAAAGTTAAAAATGAAACTGATAAATATATAAAGTAGATTAAATTTATAACAAAATACAATTAAAAAGTGCTGATAGTTGCCCAATATGATAAAAACTGTTGGAAAAACACTACACTAGATTAGTGACCTTCAAACTTTTGATTTCAGTACTCCCTTGTCCTCTTAAAAGCTTTTGGTTTTGTTATGTCTATTGATATTCAGGGCCTTAGAAATTAAAGTCAAGAAATTGTCAAAATATCTCATTAATTTTAAAATAATATAACATGTTTTCATGAAAAATAACTCATTTCCAAAACAAACAAAAAATTTTTAGTAAGAAGAGTGGCATTGTTTTACACGTCTGCAAATCTCTTTAGTATCTGGCTTAAAACAACTGTCTCTATTCAATCTACTGTGATAGATTGTTTGGGTTGAAGTACATGAAGAAAATCTGACCTTTCAGCAATGTGTCATCAGAAAACAGAGTAGCCATTTCACACAACTATGGATATTCTTTCATACTATAGTAAAATTCAACAAGTGATAATTTCTTTAAGATTGACTGTAATGTGGAAAATGAAAACACATCAATGAATTTTTTTGTACTCTGTTACATTAAAATCTTAATGGCTTATCTTGCACTTTAAATGGATCTTTTACACGTGATGACTTTGTACACATCGTACAATTGGAAAATAATGGTTCCCTGAATTATGCAGCTCTGTCAAATGCTGGCACATTTCATCACACATATCAAAGAATCATATTCATTAATATCACTACGGAGCTCATCAGAAAAGACATTTTCAAGGGAATCTGACCTTGCAAATATCTGGAAAGGGCTTTATGAACTTGTGTGGGTCTGCAGACCACTTCTGAGAATCGGTGAGGTAGACAATTCCTTGGAAAGCATGACCAAAAGAAAATTAAAACTCTTACTTCACACCATATACAAAAATTAACTCTACATGAAAAAGCCCTAAACATAACAGCTAAAACATAAAACTCTTAGAAAAACATATAGGATTATAAGAAAACCTTTATAACTTTGCATTTGGCGGTGGTTTCAAGACATCAAAAGCATAGGTAACAAAAAGAAAAATTAGATAAAATATTTTTAAAATGTTTGTACTTCAAAGGGCATAAGAAACTGAAAAGACAATATACAGGAGAAATAATTGTTAACTATATATCTGATAAAAGTTTAATATTGAGAATATATAAAGAACTGCTTTCACTCAACAACGAACAGATAACCCAATGTAAAAATGAATAAAGAACTTGAATCGACATTTCTCCAAAGAAGATATACCATAACCAAAAACACATGAAAAGATGCTGAACACCACAGGAAAATGAAATGCAAACCAAAACCACAAGAAACCGCTTCACAACCACTAGTAGGGCCATTATTAAAAAGCAAAAAAAGAGTGAGAGAGAAAATAACAAGTTGGTGTGTTCGTTTGCAAGCTGCTGTAATGTAATATTCCAGAACTGGAATGGCTTTTAAAACGGGGAATTTAATACAAGTTAACAGTTCGAAGGAAGTGAAAGTGTCCTAATTAAGGCACCAGCAAGAGGTTCCCTTCACTCAAGGAAAGGCGATGGGTCAGGAACACTCTGTCAGCTGGGAAGTCACATGGCTACTGTCCGCTGTGCCCTTGCTCCTGGGCTCCACTGCTTTCAGTCTCTGTGTGAGGTTACTCACTTAGCTTCTCTCATCTCTTGGCTTTCATCTCTTGACTTTCCTTGGCTCTCTCCAGGTTCTGGCTTGCTTAACATCTCATGGAAAAGCACACGGCAATGTCTGTTGGACCCCAAGCATCTCCAAACATTCGTGTCTCTGCTCGCTCTGTCGGCCCTCAAGTTTTTGTTGGCTCTCTTGTCATTTCTGACTCTCTCCAAACTGTTTCCTCTTTTAAAGGATTCCAATAAACTAATCAAGACCTACCCGGAATGGGTGGAATCACATCTCCATGTAATCTAAAGGTCATACCCACAATTGGGTGCATCACATCCCTGTGGAAATAATCTAATTAAAATTTTCCAACATGCACTATTGGATCAAGATTACAAGAAACGGTTGCTTACAAGATTACATCAGGATTAAAACACAGATTTTCTGGGGGTACACAATGCTTTCAAACCAGCACAGTTGGTAAGGATACTGAGAAAATGCAACACTTACATGCTGTTGGTAGGTTTGCAAAATGGTGCAACCACCAAGGAACTCAGTTTGGTAATTCCTCAGAAAGTTGAACACAGACTTACCATGTGACCCATCAATCTACTTATAGGTCTATATCCAAAAGAAATGTAATTAGGGACTCAAATGGATACACCATTGTACACCAATACTCAAAGCAGCATTATTCACAAAAGTCAAAAGGTGGAAGCAATCCAAACGTTCATCAACAGATGTGGCGTATATGTAAAATGGGATATTACTGAGCTGAAAAAAGGAATGAAGTGTGGGGACAGGCTACAACACAGAAGAACCTTGAAGACATCATGTTGAGTGGTATAAACCAGACACAAAAGAACAAATATTGTATGATCTTACTTATATAAAATAGCCAGAATAAGCAAACTCATAGAGTCAGAAAGCAGATTACGGGTTACCAGGGGCCAGTTACTTTTAATGGGTGCAGAGCTGGTGTTGGTAACACATTATGAATATAATTAATACCAATGAACCATTTAAAAAGTGGTTAAAATGGCAAATTTTTAATTCTATGTATATGTTTACAATAAAAAGTATAAAGAAAAGAATGACAAAATGTACATTAACATCAAGAACAAAACTATATAGCAATTTAATTATATGATGTTATACACATCGATGAGAGATTAAATAAGAAAATCAAGCCAGAGAGCTTAGGTTGGGAACTTTGTTCCTCTTCTTAGTAGCTGTGAGAACTTGGACAAGTTAATTATCCTCCCAGTGCCTCAATTTCCTCATCTATAAAATGGAGATGGTGGTAAAAAAAAAAACCCTCAGTGAATTCTGGTAAGGATTAAATGAGTTAACGTAAGTAAAGTGCTTTAAAATGCCTGGCATGTAGTAAGTGGTGTAAGTGTAATGGTAGCTGTCTTACAGAACACCGCCAATGAATCCAAAATGACTAAGTCTCCAGTAAAACAAAACAGCAAAAACTGGATTAAGAAAAAATGGAACATTTGACCAGCATTTTGCAGAACAGTCTGAACTTCATCTTGATTTCTCAACAGGGCTGTTCTTCAACTTTACTCTGTAGTCTCCATCTTAAACACATTCTGAAACACATCTGAACATCCCATAGCTGCCTATAACTTCATTTAATAAAAGCCTGGTCTGGCCTGGCCCAGTTTATTAACTCATTTGCCACCACCCCCAGCTCAAGTTTGGTCTTACTGGTGGCAATAAAGATATATCTTTATCTCGAACTTTGCCTTCCCTTCTCTGGAGACCCAGACGATGAATGGGGTCAAGAAACAAACATCTCTTTACATAAAGATGCAAATGCAATCTTCTGGTGGTCACTGCTTTTCTGATACATGGTATCTAGGGGAAAACCACTGAGCGGCAGGTGTCCTTATGCAGACTCCATCCTGGGATGTAAAACACAGGGAAAATTTGGCCAAGGCTCTCTCTGTGGGCAATACATTTGCAGGACAGCTCAAGTCCAGATGCATTACCTGGCTTCCTTAACCTCCGGCAAACTTAATTCTGTCATATCAAACTGAAGAGAACAGCTTGCTTTACAGTCATATCTACCCTCCTATCATGTCCCTCAACTCTCCATTCTTTTTGGGGACCAATAAAAGCCTACTGTCCAACCACAGAAGCCGTTCTCTCCTTCCTGTAATCCCTCCAATCTCTGAATAGTTTTTTTAGGTCCTCTTGTCTCAATTAGCTACAAAGGGTCAAGGGGAGTCACCAGGGACTAATGACACAGAACTTCTTTTCATGTCCCTTCCTCTCCCAGGGCTTTTATTAAAACACACTGGGAAAAGATCTTTGATGCTCAAGGGAACTAGGGACCTGGGAATATTTAGCCTAGAGAGGAGTGAACGTAATGAAGCATAGAGCTAGCTTTGCGTATGTGAAGAATCACTAAATGGGAACGTGAAAAGCTTACCTATGTGATTCTGGAGTGAGGAAATAGGGCAAATCACTGTAAACAGCGTGGACATACCTTTTAATATAATATGGGTTAATAATAACCATTCACAATTACAGCAATATAACAAATACAAAGATATAATTCCAATGACACTGGAACAGGCAATGCTGTGAACTTTTCTGCCACTTCAGAGGCAAAATGGAGAATGAATGTTTGGTTGGGATGCTGAGGGAGGGAGTACAAATTAGCAGGAGGTTGAACTGAGCCCTTAGAGCCCTTTGCAATTATTAAAAAAAAAAAAAAAAAAGATAGATTGAAAGACTAATATAATCATACACTCCTAGGGAACTTAATTCTGAAAGAAGAGAACAGTGGCAAAAAGAGGTTGTAAGAAAGCAGTATTTCTAGAACCTCTTATTTCTCTAAATAGAGGATGGGTCTGAGAGAGGGACCACCGTAGGAACTGCCAAAGTGAAAACTGGGTAAGACAGTAAACGTGTGCTGGGGTGTGTGCATGTCTGTGTGTATGCACACACATGAGAATAAATAATTGTAAGCAAAAGTATTCAAGAATTTCATCACTCTGCCCTGATTTGTTCTTCCGCATGTTTGTGTTCAGTAATAACAGAAGCTTTGGAAGTATAAGGTCAAATCAGTCAGAAGGTTCAATTAGAAACTGCAGGGAAAAAAAGCAGTGTTTATTTGTTTTAGATGGCTAAGACGTGCAAAGGAGAAAAAAAGAAAAACAGAAGTGACAATACAGGATCTAGCCTTTAGATAAATTTTCCAACTGGTTTGCTTAAAGCAGCCAGGCAAAGCTGCATAGCCCAGATTCCAAGACCAGTCACTATTGACCACAAACAGCCTCTTCAGTTTCTCTGTGTAAAACGTCAGATATACTATCTTGTGTGTGCTATGAGGTGAAAATGTTGCGAGGCACTGCTTTAGATAATCTTCAAGTTATAAACATGGTGTCATTCATTCATTCATTTAAATTTTTGAGTACGCATTAAGTGTAAGGCACATTTCTCAGGTCTGGGGAAAAGAGACTATAAAAGAGACTATTTCTGCCCTTATAGAACTTACTCTATGGAAGGGAAAGGGAGACCAAGTGTGTGTTAGAAGACTATGTACTATACGCAAAAATAAAACAGGGTAGGAGATAGGGAGGGCAAGGGACATATTGGATGGCCAGGAAAGACTTCACGGAAAGGTGGCATTTAGGCAGATTTCAAGATAGTGAGAGGACATAAAAAAGAAGAGTTTTAAGCAAGAAAACAGATAGTGTACAGGTTGTATGGCAAAAGGACTGGCATTGGCAAAAGGACTGGCATTATCAAGAAAAGCAAGGAGGCCACAGTATGGCCTAACTGGTCATTTTAATGCTCAATGGGACAAGATATTTGTCAATGGTTATTTGACATCTGAAGAACTCAGAATTTTTAATCAATCATTTTTAAAAACTCTCTTCAACAACAAGAAGAACATGTAAACATAGTGCCAGATTAAAAAAAGGAAGTTAAAAAAATGATAAACACACACACACGCACAAAAAAACAATAGTTATAGTAAAAATAAAGTAGAGCTCCTCTCCCTGATGTGAGGATGGGAAGTCTGGAACCCTAAATATTTGCCCTGTCCATTCTGAAACCCACAGTCCCCCCAAGCACAGCTTAAATTACTAAGAACCACAGAGAAGACACAAAGCCCCAATTAGAAAAGTTATACAAGTGACAATACCAATCTTGCCTTGTTCAATGGTTGCAATTAATAATTTTTCTGAATTATGCTGATTTGTAGTGTTACAGAAATCTATAAAATCTCAATGAAAATTAGACAAGTCAAGTTTGAATAATAAGTATCCCTTTATTTGCTGATGCCATTACAAAAACTGATTACATTAGCAACAACAACAAAAAAAGTGTTTTCTTGAGTTGAAATCAGAGGCAGTTAACTCCCCCAAATATTAAGTAAAATGGTGTACAACATCAGTATTAAAATGTTAAATTTTACATTGTCTTTGCCACTTTTGATCTTCTGAACAATTTTATTGAGCAAAATAAGATAAAAGATTACATGTTTATTTCATCTTCAGGAATGTAAAGGTCTAATTATTCAAACAAGTTTTTATTATAAAACTAAACTCTGAAGGTGTCTACAGAGTTGCTTTTTTTCTCTCTTTAAATCAGTAGTCTAATAAGGATTAGAAAAGACAAAACTGTTCAGTGTTTCTGACAAAGTAGAAAGGGTGAAAACATAAATAAGGCTTTAATTTGGCAAAATATAATACAATGCCTTCTGTTATCCTTGAACAGTGTCCCAATTACTTCACTCTGTAAAAGATCAGAAAGAAATAAAATCATTTTAAAACAAAGCAACAAGAGTCAATAAGAACACATTTATCAGAAAACCAGAATTATATATTCCATTTGGTCTAGCAAGGTAACTTTTAACTAAGCTCAAACAATGCTAAAGATAACCAAAAACAAGAAGAAAACCTCAGGATTCAAAAGAAAGAGGCTTTTATAGAAGGATTTTTAAAAATGTAAGCCCAAACCTCCAACCAAACTGAGAATAACGTAAGGCATTTTCTAATTATGTTTAAAAACATTTAAAAGAACATCAGTGGAAATCCATTTTTATTAATGCTACTCAAAAGAATAAAGCTAAGGTGAGAAAACTTTCTTATAACTTTCTACCCATGAATAAAAATCTAAGCTTCAGATATGGATTTTCAGAAGTCATACAAAGCTTTTCAAGTTAGATAAAATGACTAAAGAAATTAAACTTCCAAAGCAAACAGAGAATGTAAAGGGATTTAACCAAATGTAAAAAATGTGAATTTTTACTGGATCCTAGTTTGGGAAGAAATAGCTATAAGATATTTTGGTTTAATTGGGGAAATATGAGAATTGACTGTTAGAAACTGAATATTGAGTGAGTAGTACAGAATTACTGTTTATTCTTTGGCTATGATAATGGTACTGTGACTTTATAAGAAAATATCCATGTTCTTAGGAGGTTCATGTGCAATTATTTTGGGATAAACTATCATGATATCAGAAACTGACTTTCAGATGGCCTAACATCATCAGCTAAGTACGTATAGGCAAACAGAGGGAGACAAAGCTACTAAGACAAACTGTTAAGAGCTGTAAAATCTAGGTAAAAGGCTACCAATATTTCACTATTCTTTCAAATTTTCTCTATGTGTGAAATTTCTCAAAATAAAATGTTGAGGGAAAAAGTAATTAGAAAGTAAAAAGCAAAGTCACCACCAGTTGTCATGTCCTCTAAAATGGGATTAACAATTTGTTTAATTGTCGAGTCTACTAGTAAATTAACACATTACAGAAAATGAAAACCTGAATTATATGACAGTTAAAAGTAAGGTATAGGAAAGCTAGTTTTTATCTGGAACATTAATTCTTATACTTCAATAGCACTAGACATGCACTGGTCAAAAAGACTTCTTTCTTTCAGAAACAAAAGACAACTGGCATCACAGAGGAATTCATGCATCAAGGGGACTAGGAAGGGCACATACATACAACACATATACACAAAACTTCACCTCAATTCTTTCCTGGACATCATAAGCTTCTCTAATTCACTACTGGAAGATCAAGCACCACCAACTTTAGGAAAAAAGCCAGAATTTACTAAAGAAATTTTAAGAGGTTGGCAACAAGGAGATAGAGAGAATGAAGAGAAAAGAGAGCAGGACAAGCGGATCAGAGCATAGCACACTGGGGTTACAGGGAATGCAGGCCCCGGACCCAGACCACCATGGTTTGAATCCTAGCTTGCCCAATTATGTGTCCTTGGGCAAGTTACATAATCTCTTTGGGTCTGTTCCTTCCTTGTAAAATAGAAATAACAACAACAGCAACATCTACTTATACAATTTGTAAGGTTGTTGTGAAGCTTAAATGAGATGACGCACATTAGAAGCAGGCTTATGCCTAGTCACATGCATACCCACGAAGTGTCAGTTATTAAAATTATCCTACATCTAGAGGATTCCACAGACTGTTTATGACGAGACAGGGGCACCTGGGTAATGGTATTTTCTCATATTGTCAGAAATATATTTAGAAGTTAGGCAAATGGTGGTTCCAGTCAACCAAGACAGTGGAATAAGATGCTTCAGGGTACCATTCCCCCACAGAATCTTTGAACAACCAGCAAAAAGCAAGCCATCATCCTCGAAACCCCTCAAATTGTTAAAGGGTTGCAACAACGGAAAGGGTGGAATCAAGAAAACACAGCTTTAAAACCAGTAAGAGAAGCTCCTGTGCTGGTCTCACTTCCACCCCCTCCCTGGCAAGTTGTGGAGTCAGCCTGTTTCACAATTGGGGGTCCCTAGTCATATGTGGAAAGAACACCCTGTGCTCATACTGGGGCTGCATATAGTCTGCCCCAATCTATTGGGGGCAGCATAAACTACTGAACAAGTTCACTGGCACTCTAAGAACTCACCCTATAGACAGAAGCAGCTTTCAGACAGTTAAAGCAGTGTAAGAAACAATTAAGTCAAAGTAATCTGGGGCAAAGGATTACCTGATTTAATTCATATAAGACAGCACCAATGGGATTAAAAGTCTATTTCTTATGGAGTACAGGGGGTATTACAGTTCCTATAAACTAGGGAATTTCGTAAAGTCACAAGCAAGACAAGACAAAGGTTCAGAAGTGACAGAAAGGACCCTGTACTTCACATTTACCTCAGGCTAATCTTCTTGAGAGAGAGCATACCTCTGAGAACACCATCCAACAAGGATCTGCAAAGACTGTGAAGGGTATTTTTTATCTGTTGGTTTGTTTGTTTTGTTAGCTCCTGGCACTCAAGAAACTATCTTATCCATAGCAGGTTGCAAACTTAACGGACAGCTAAAAGACTAAATCTCACTGTTAACATTTTAAAATATTAAAGCATACAGTATGCAAAGGACTACAAGACAAAGAAACAGGAAATGACAAACGATACAAAGGGACATGATAAAAATCCAGAAACTGTCAACGAAGAACACCAGACTCTGGACATAAAGCACGAGACTTAAAAACATCTTCAATATCTCAAGGAGATAAAGGAAAATATAAAAGAATTAAAAGATATAAGAAAAACAACAAATGAACAATATGAGCTTCTCAATAAAGAGACAAATTTTTAAAAAGAACCAAACAGAAACACTGGGGTTGAAGACCACAATAATGGAAATGAAAAACTCCCTACATGGTTTCAACAGCAGATTGGAGCTGACAGAAGGAAGAACCAGTGAACTCAAGGACAAAAGGATTAAAATGATCTAGGCTGAAGAACAGAAAGAAAAAAAGAATTAAAAAAAAAAAAGGCAAACACAGCCAAAGAGACCTATTTGGTACATTATGGGTGTCCCAGAAGGAGATGAGAGAAAGAAGAATATTCAAAGAAATAATGGGTGAACACTTCTCAAATTTAACAAAAGACTCAAAAAGCCCAATGAGAACCCTGATCAGGATAAACTCAAAGAAAGTCACGTCTAGATATGTAGTAGTCAAACTAGCAAATATCAAGGACAAGGAGAGAATCCAGAAAGCTGCAAGAGAAAAGAAACATATTATATACAAAGCAGTCCCAATAAGATCAGTGGCAACTTTTCTCAGAAGCTATACAAGCAAGAAGGGAGTGGGACAAAATATTTAAAGTGCCAGAAGAAAACACTTACCAAACAAGAATTTTGTATCTAGCCAGACTGTCTTTTAAAAAATGATGAGATTAAGACATTCCCAGATTAACAAAAGTTTGTCACCACAAGACAGACCCAAAACAGTAGATCAAAGTGGCAGAAATAAAGACCAATGGTAAACGTAACCATATGCGTAATATTATAATGCAAGTACAGATGAGATGTATTGTATTTTTTTGTATGTAATACCACTTTTTTCATACAGGTTCTAAAACACAAATGCATAAAAAATAATAAATATTTCAAACATACAATATAGAAAGATACATTTTATAATAAGTACAAAAAAGATGGTGGGATAGAGGGGTATAGGAATAGAATATGTGCATGCTACTGAAATTAATATCAAATCAAACGTGATTATTATAGATTTAGAATGTTAACTCCAAACACTGTGGTACACCACAATGAAAACATGAAAAAAATACATATACAGAAGGATACAAGAAGGGATTCAAAATGGTACAATTCAAAAAATCAAATAATATGAAAAACATTAATAATCGAAGAATTAAGGAACAAAAAAAAATAAGACATACAAAGACTAACAAAATTATAGCAAGAAAAGTCCTGCATTATCAGTAGTGACTTTAAATGTAAAAAAGATTAAACTCTCCAATCAAAATACAAAGATTGGAAGAATGGATAAAAAAGCATGACCCAACTATACGCTGTACACCAGAGACTCACCTTAAATTCAGAGACAAGCAGGTTGAAAGTTAAAGTATGGAAAAAAAAACATGCCATGCAAAAGCAACCAAAAGAGAGCAGGACTAGCTACACCAATACACGGTTAAGGGACAAGGATGATCAACATATACTGATGATGAAGGGGCCACTTCAACAAGACGACAATTATCTGTACCTAATGGCACAGCCCCAAAATATGTGAAGCAAATCTTAACAGGTTTCAAGAGAGAAACAGTTCTACATTAATAGTATGAAATTTGAATGTAGCAATTTTAATAATGGATAGATCATCTAGACAGATGATCAGTAAGGAAACAGAAGACTTGAACAATACTATAAACCAACTAGACCTAACATACATACATGGCATACTTCACCCCACAGCAGCAAAATACACATTCTTTTCTAGTGCATGTGGGTCATTCTCCAGGAGAGACCATATTTTAAGTAACAAAGCTAGTCTCAATAAATTAAAAAATATTGAAATTATATGGAATATCTTCTCTCAACACAAAAGAATGAAGCTAGAAATCAGTAACAGGGGGAGAACTGGAAAATTCAAATATGTGGAAATTAAAACAATGCACTATTGAACAACCAATGGGTCAAAGAAGAAATCAGAAGGGAAATTAGGAAATATCTGAGGCAAATGAGGAAGAAAACAAAACATACCACAATTTCTGGGATACAGTGAAGTCAGGACTGAGAGACAAATTGATAGCTCTAAATGCTTACATTAAAAAAGAAGAAAGATCTCAAATAAGAGACCTAACCTAATGTGGTAGTTAGATTCAGTTGTCAACTTGGCCACGTGAAGGCACCTAGTTCTGTTGCTGTGGACATGAGCCAATGGTACGTGAACCTCATCTGTTGCTGATTACATCTGCAGTTGGCTAGGAGGCGTGCCTGCTGCAATGAATGACGTTTGACTTAATTGGCTGGTGCTTAAATGAGAGACTCAATGTAGCACAGCCCAAGCAGCTCAGCATACCTCATCTCAGCACTCAGCTCAGCCCAGGCCTTTGGAGGTGCAGAAAGGAATCACCCCGGGGAAAGTTGTTTGAACCCAGGGCCTGGAGAGAAGACCAGCAGAGACCATCCTGTGCCTTCCCACGTAAGAAACAACCTCTGTGGAAAGTTAGCTGCCTTTCCTCTGAAGAACTAACAAAATAAATCCCCTTTTATTAAAAGCCAATCCGTCTCTGGTGTGTTGCATTCCGGCAGCTAGCAAACTACAACACCTAACAACACAAGAACCTAGACTAAGAAGAGCAAACCCAACCCAAAGTGAGTAGATGGAAGGAATAACAAAGATTAGGGTAGAGATAAATGAAGCAGAAATTTAAAAAACAAAAACAAAAAGCCAAGAGAGAATCAATGAAACCAAATACTGTTTCTTTGAAAAGATCAAAATCAACAAACACTTAGACTGACAAATAAAAGAGAGGACACAAATAGAGTCAGAAATATAAAAGGGGACATTACTATCAACCTCGCAAGAAAAAAAAGGGACTATAAAAGGATACTATGAATAACTTTATACCAACAAATTAGAAAACCTTGATGAAATAGGTAAATTCCTAGAAATATACAACTACCTGCATTGACTCAAGAAAAAAAAAAATACAAGACCAATAAGTAAAAAAATTGAATCAGTAGTCAAAAATCTCACAACAAAGAAAAGCCCAGGATCAGATGGCTTTATAGGTGAATTTTACCAAACATTCCAAGAATTAACATCAATCCTACTCAAAACCCTTCTAAAAATTGAAGAGGGGACATTTTATGAAGCCATCATTACTCTAATACCAAAGCCAGATAAAGATATCACAAGAAAAGAAAATTACAGACCAATATCCTTTATGAATATAGATACAAAAATCCCCAACAAAATACTAAAACTTAATATCATAGCACTTTAAAAGAACAATATACCATGATCAAGTAGGATTTATCCCAAGGATCCAAGGATGATTTCCACATAAGAAAATCAATTAATGTAATATACATTACAATGTAATATGTAATTATTATTAATAGAATGAAGGGAAAAAAAAACCACATGATTATCTTAACTGATGCAGAATAGGTGTTTGACAAAATCCAGCACCCTTTCTTAATAAAAAAAACACTTAGGTAACTAGGAATAGAAGGAAACTTCCTCGTTAAGACAAAGAGCACATATGGAAAATCCACAGCTCATCATACTCAAGGGTGAAAGAAAGCAAGCTTTCCCTCTACGATCAGGAACAAGACAAGGATGCCCACTGCTATCACTGTTACTTACCCCTGTACTGAAGTTCCAGCCAGAGGAATTAGGTAACGAAAAGAAATAAAAGTCATACAAACTGGAAAGGAAGAAATAAAACTTTCCCTATAAAGGAAGAAGCAAAACTTTCCCTATTTGCAGATAGCATTATCCTATATAGAAAATCCAGAAAAATCCACAACAAAGTTAGTAGAGCTTTTAAATTCAGCAAGTGGCAGGTACAAGATCAACCTGCAAAAATAAATAATGTTTTCATACACTAGTAATGGACACTCTGAAGAGGAAATCAAGGGAAAAACCCATTTAACTACAGCAACTAAAAGAATTTGGTATCAAGGAATAAATTTAACCAAGAATTATAAAGGACTAAAATGCAGAAAACTATAAAACATTGGGGAAAGAAATCAAAGAAGACCTAAATAAATGGAAGGACATTTCCTGTTCATGAATTGAAACAGTAAGTATGGTTAAGATGTCAGTTTTGGACATTCCTTAAGCATATATAAATGGCCAATAAGCACACCGTAAGATGCTCAACATTATTAGCCATTAAGAAAATGCAAATCAAAACCAGTATGAGATACTATTTCCACCCACTAACTACTATTTACAAAACGGAAAATAAATGTTAGAGAGGATGTGATCACTCATCCATTGTTGTGGGACTGTAAAATAGTGCAGCTACTGTAGAAGACAGTTTGGTATTTCCTCAGAAAATTAAGTATAGAATTACTATATGACCCAGCAAATCCCACTTTTAAGTATATACCCAAGAGAACTGAATGCAGGAACTAGAACAGACATTTGAACACAAATGTTCTTAGTGGCATTATTCACAATTGTCATCTATTAGTGTCCATCAACAGATGAATGGACAAACAAAATGCAGTATATACATACAATGTACGGCACATATATATACAATATATCCATAAAAAGGAATGAGGTTCTGATACACAACAATGTGGATCAATGTTGAAGACAGCAGGTCGAGAGAAAAGCCAGAAACAGAAGGACAAATATTGCAGGAAGTCACTGATATGAAATTATTAGAATAAGTAAATTTATAGCATCTGGAACAATAATATAGGTTATAAGGGGCTGGAGTGGGGGAAGGAAATGGAGAGTTAATGTTTAATTGGTAGAGTTTCTGTTTGGGGTGATGGAAAAGTTTTAGTAATGGGTAACAGTAATGGTAACACACTACTAGAATAGAAATTAAAAACAAGACACAGAACTACAGAACCCAAACAGTGAACCCTTATGTAAACTATGGACTATAGTTAATAGTACAATTACAATAATATCCTCCATCAATTGTAACAAAAATACCATACTAATCCAAAGTGTTAATAATGGGGATGAGGGTGGTATACGAAGGCTCAGTATTTTCTACATGATATCTATATAAACTTACAACTTCTCTACTAATAAATATATATAAGAAGAAAGGAGGAAGAGGAGGAGGAGGAGGGAGGGGAGAGGAGGGAGAACAGGAATGGGAGGAGGGTGGAGGGGGAAGAGGAGGAGGAGGGAGAGGACGGTGGTGGGGGAGGAAGGAGGAGGAG